>JAQGDQ010002084.1:0-15486 GCA_030141605.1 Tubiluchus corallicola
ATTAAAGGCAAAGTCAACTTGAAATGTGAGTTAAAATGATCTCACTAATCCAAGCCCTGTAGAAAAGGTAAATGAAAATTGTGCATTAAAGGCAAAGTCAACTTGAAATGTGAGTTAAAATGATCTCACTAATCCAAGCCCTGTAGAAAAGGTAAATGAAAATTGTGCATTAAAGGCAAAGTCAACTTGAAATGTGAGTTAAAATGATCTCACTAATCCAAGCCCTGTAGAAAAGGTAAATGAAAATTGTGCATTAAAGGCAAAGTCAACTTGAAATGTGAGTTAAAATGATCTCACTAATCCAAGCCCTGTAGAAAAGGTAAATGAAAATTGTGCATTAAAGGCAAAGTCAACTTGAAATGTGAGTTAAAATGATCTCACTAATCCAAGCCCTGTAGAAAAGGTAAATGAAAATTGTGCATTAAAGGCAAAGTCAACTTGAAATGTGAGTTATAATCATCTGTTTGATAGTTAATCACTGTTTGATCAACACACATTGGAGAAGTTGCCACTATTACCATACTTTGCAGCTTATGAACAAAAATTATTGATTTTTCACTTACATCAGCTCACGGAAATTGCTGAAATACGACTGCAGGTTCTCCGACTCCACAAGTTTGGATTTCTTCTGTTTCGTCTGCTGCATGAGCGACTGCCACTTCTCCACGGCTTCCTCCTGTTTGCTCTGAACGTGTTCGGACGCGTCCGGAAATTCAGAACACAGACGACCGCCATTGTCCTTAATATTGTTCAGCTGTTCGTTGATAGCGTGCAAGTCTTGCTGTAAGATTGACAAATAAATACTGCAAAAGTCTTTCTGATTATTATATAATAGATTAAAAACTTAATTGACAGCGGGCGAGCACAACTATTGATGACATCACAAACTAACATCTTTTTCAACGGCAAAAATATTCTGCACATGTTTGCAAAAGTATGCGTTTGCGCTAGTAAAATCAAGCAAGTTTTAAGATAAAAATTCAAATTTCAAATTCACCGCTGTACTGTCGCACGAGCTGTCGAACGTGTGCAGTTCATCACAAACGAACACATCTGAACTCAAAGGTACAGCACCTGATTTTTGTACAATGCATTTCCGAAATGCAGGCGCTACTGCCCATATAACTAGCGAATGGCGAAATACAAGCAACAGAAAAGAACTAGTGGCTCGAACGAGAAATTGTGTTTGTGTGGTAATGATTCTTTCACGTAAGTCGTGCTTGAATAAATAGTTTGTTTCCTTTCAATATTTTAATTATTTTAGATCGTCCATACAAGTGCTTTGGATACCATTACTAAAAATAGACCATAGGTGTTTTGTGGGTCGAGAGATGTGGCTGCATTCAATGTTTTGCGATTGTGGTCAGCAATATCTTCGAATAATGAGTCATTGCACAAATAATATATTGATACATCTAAGCGTGTCACCCCAGCCCTCGTTTATAACGCGCACCCAAACTTTGAGTTCTTTTTTAGATAGAAAATTTTGCGCGTTATACTCGAATAAATACGGTAACCATATTCTTAATAACCAGTTGTATATATCTGTTCTCAACTAAAATCTATTTGTTGCACAGTGGAAAAACTCCGATCAGTAATATTACTAGCTGTCAATCCACTTAAAATAAATCAAATTTATATTAAAAAAAATTAAAAATTTACAGTACTACCTCAAATGTACTATGTTTGCGTTGCAGTACTTCCACGGTGTCCAAATCCTGACCGTAGTCGTCCGTGAACAATGCGGCTTCTTTCTCCTGCATCCAAGCTATGGCTTCGTCAGTGTCGCGGTCGAATGCGTGAATTTGTTTCGCACCTTCCAAAGCCTATAATAGCAAATATTTTTACGAACGTTACCGGACTATCAAACCGTGCATTTGATACATATGAAATAAAACCGTGTAGGAAGGAGTACAGTAAGCCCCAGTTTAACGACGTTTTGTTTTAACAACGCTGAACATTTGACACTTCTACAGTAAGTCCCAGTTTAACGACGTTTTGTGTTGACAACGCTGAACATTTGACACTTCAACAGTAAGCCCCAGTTTAACGACGTTTTGTGTTGACAACGCTGAACATTTGACACTTCTACAGTAAGTCCCAGTTTAACGACGTTTTGTGTTAACAGCGCTGAACATTTGACACTTCAACAGTAAGCCCCAGTTTAACGACGTTTTGTGTTGACAACGCTGAACACTTGACACTTCTACAGTAAGTCCCAGTTTAACGACGTTTTGTTTTAACAATGCTGAACACTTGACACTTCTACAGTAAGTCCCAGTTTAACAACGCTGAACACTTGACACTTCTACAGTAAGCCCCAGTTTAACAACGCTGAACATTTGACACTTCTACAGTAAGCCCCAGTTTAACAACGCTGAACATTTGACACTTCTACAGCAAGCCCCAGTTTAACAACGCTGAACATTTGACACTTCTACAGTAAGTCCCAGTTTAACGACGTTTTGTGTTAACAACGCTGAACATTTGACACTTCTACAGTAAGTCCCAGTTTCACGACGTTTTGTGTTAACAACGCTGAACATTTGACACTTCTACAGTAAGCCCCAGTTTAACGACGTTTTGTGTTAACAACGCTGAACATTTGACACTTCTACAGTAAGCCCCAGTTTAACGACGTTTTGTGTTAACAACGCTGAACATTTGACACTTCTACAGTAAGTCCCAGTTTCACGACGTTTTGTGTTAACAACGCTGAACATTTTACACTTCTACAATAAGTCCCAGTTTAACAACGCTGAACATTTGACACTTCTACAGTAAGCCCCAGTTTAACGACGTTTTGTTTTAACAACGCTGAACATTTGACACTTCTACAGTAAGCCCCAGTTTAACGACGTTTTGTTTTAACAACGCTGAACATTTGACACTTCTACAGTAAGCCCCAGTTTAACGACGCTGAACATTTGACACTTCTACAGTAAGCCCCAGTTTAACAACGCTGAACATTTGACACTTCTACAGCAAGCCCCAGTTTAACGACGCTGAACATTTGACACTTCTACAGTAAGCCCCAGTTTAACGACGCTGAACATTTGACACTTCTACAGTAAGCCCCAGTTTAACAACGCTGAACATTTGACACTTCTACAGCAAGCCCCAGTTTAACAACGCTGAACATTTGACACTTCTACAGTAAGTCCCAGTTTAACGACGTTTTGTGTTAACAACGCTGAACATTTGACACTTCTACAGTAAGTCCCAGTTTCACGACGTTTTGTGTTAACAACGCTGAACATTTGACACTTCTACAGTAAGCCCCAGTTTAACGACGTTTTGTGTTAACTACGCTGAACATTTGACACTTCTACAGTAAGCCCCAGTTTAACGACGTTTTGTGTTAACAACGCTGAACATTTGACACTTCTACAGTAAGTCCCAGTTTCACGACGTTTTGTGTTAACAACGCTGAACATTTTACACTTCTACAATAAGTCCCAGTTTAACGACGCTGAACATTTGACACTTCTACAGTAAGCCCCAGTTTAACGACGGTTTGTTTTAACAACGCTGAACATTTTACACTTCTACAGTAAGCCCCAGTTTAACGACGTTTTGTTTTAATGATGCTGAACACTTGACACTTCTACAGTAAGCCCCAGTTTAACGACGCTGAACATTTGACACTTCTACAGTAAGCCCCAGTTTAACAACGCTGAACATTTGACACTTCTACAGTAAGCCCCAGTTTAACGACGCTGAACATTTGACACTTCTACAGTAAGCCCCAGTTTAACGATGTTGAACATTTGACACTTCTACAGTAAGCCCCAGTTTAACAACGCTGAACATTTGACACTTCTACAGTAAGCCACAGTTTAACAACGCTGAACATTTGACACTTCTACAGTAAGCCCCAGTTTAACGACGCTGAACATTTGACACTTCTACAGTAAGCCCCGGTTTAACGACGCTGAACATTTGACACTTCTACAGTAAGCCCCGGTTTAACGACGCTGAACATTTGACACTTCTATAGTAAGCCCCAGTTTAACTGAAAGTGAATATTGAAAATTACTGAAAGTTTCCGTTATGAAACTTAATAATTTTTGACGACAACGAAACTCAACAGAAAGCGCAATTATCGACAAATCATAATGAAATTTCCATTTTGGTAGCATTCCTAATTCGAAGCTCTGCTCGGGTAAATCAATAAAACGTACCTCTTTTCTGGCTTGAGCCTGCTCTTTCAAATCCGCCCACAGCTGGTTCACCTCGTTTATGGTGCTGGTGATGATCTGTGATTGGGGGTGACCTCGTTGACACAGCTCTCGCGCGAAATCGTCCACCTCTTTCTGACGTGCCTCCTCGTTGGCAAGTTCAGACATGAAATTATCAAACTTTTCTTCCACAACCTGAAACAAGTTAATCAAATCTTGTAAGACTAAGAAAACAAGACACAAGCAATTTTATGACGTCGATTCTTGTAGCAATTTTTCAATTACTAATCGGGGCAAGAATTTAATGCCAGTCCTCCCGAAAATTCTGCTAAACCGCTAGAGCAGGGGTGTGCAAATTATCTGACTAGCCGGGCCACATTAAACTTTCCCACAATTCCTGCGGGCCACAGGCAGTTTGGTCAAGGAGCCAAGGTACAGAAAGGCCTAATAACGATTTTTTTTGCGTCCGCCCTGCGTACATCATTACGACTACACTCAAGAAACTATTTTAAAAGTTATTAAAATTTATATTACAAACCATATATTTCTACTTTCAGGACAGATAGTGGTAATTTCATTACAATGCATATTAGTAATGTGTATCACACAGTGTGCGTAGTACAGTGACATTAAGCTACAACCGTCTTGTAAGGGTTAGTGGCATCCGATCTAGTAGAAAAAACTAACCGCACTATCTTTGGGATCGTGGCACGGACTTCAGCTGGATACACTCAATTAATCGCCCGGGCCGCACTTTCATTAGGTTGACAAATGTCTTCGCGGGCCGCAATTTGCACACCCCTGCACTAGAGGACAGGCAGAAATCAGCACATCAGGCCCCGTGTTCAATAAGGCCGGTCACAAAACAATAGTTTCTGTCTTACTTCATGAGCTCAATAGATGGCAGCAGGGAGGGAAGAAAAGTTTTTTAAAGCTTTGCAAATGCTTAAAGCTTCACAAAGCAGCAATGAAAAATAAAAACAGAGTCGTTCAGGAGTTTTCATGAAAATGATTTGAATCAGCAGCTTACTTTTAACTACAAATTAGACAGAAAATAATCACAGTGTATAAAGAAAAATATGTTGTAATGTTGTCAAATCGCTGTGGGAAATTAAAGCAAAACCGGACTCCATCTTAAACTGCAGGTCAAGACAATCTACTCTTTAAAATATTGAAAGGAAACATACTATTTTTCAGAAATGACCTACGTGAAAGAATTATTACCACACAAATGTAATTTAACATTCGCGCCACTAGTTCTTTGCCATTACATGCATTTTGCTGTTCGCTAGTTAGGCGGGCACTAGCGCCTATATTTTGGAAGAACGTTGCGGAAAAAAAGCTGCTGTACCTGTCAGTTCAGATGTTTTAGTTTGTGACGAACTACACACGTTCGGCAGCTGATGCATGAGCACAGCGGTGAATTTGAAATTTGAATTTTTAATTTAAAATTTGCCTACTTTTACTACAACACACCGAAGGTCTTACAGTAGTACAGTACTCCAATTTTCACTTTCGCGAACACATGCAACACGCTTGTGGAATTTTTTTGTTGTTAGAAATTATGTTAGTTTGCGATGTCATCAATAGTTGGGCTCGCACGCTGTTAGTCAAGATTTTAATCTATTATTTAATTATCAGAAACACTTTTGAGTATCAACTGTGTTAAAATGTGTACTTTTTATCAGACTTGGAAATGAGGTAGTACATAAAAATCATCCTGTCTTTCTTTAAGTTGGTTATATCAGAAATGTTTTGCACTAAAATGACTTTTCCCGTCATTACCTCGACGTGTTCCACATCTTTCCCGTAATCTTCGGATGCTGCCAGGGGCTCTTTCTCTTCTATCCAAGCTTTCAATTCATCAGCTTCTCGCAAGAATGTCAGAAGATGCAAATTATCCGTGAGCAGCTTCCTCCGGGTTTTAGCCAGATCCTGTAGCTGGGTGTACTTTGCGTCTATAACTTCCTGCGTAAATGAAATTTGCTCATAATAAAGACACGTTCACTATAGAGCAATGAACAATGTTCAATTTTGTCGTTCATGGTACAGTAATGACAGCATAAAACTACAGAGTAGTGAACTATGTTCAATTGTGTCGTGCATGGTACAGCAATGACAGCATAAAACTATGGGGCAGTGAACAATGTTCAATTTTGTCGTGCATGGTACAGTAATGACAGCATAAAACTATAGGGCAGCGAACAATGTTAAATTTTGTCATGCATGGTACAGCATTGACAGTATAAAACTTTAGAGCAGTGAACAATGTTCAATTGTGTCGTGCATGGTACAGCAATGACAGCATAAAACTATAGAGCAGTGAACAATGTTCAATTGTGTCGTGCATGGTACAGCAATGACAGCATAAAACTATACGGCAGTGAACAATGTTCAATTGTGTCATGCATGGTACAGCATTGACAGCATAAAACTATACGGCAGTGAACAATGTTCAATTTTGTCATGCATGGTACAGCATTGACAGCATAAAACTATACGGCAGTGAACAATGTTCAATTTTGTCATGCATGGTACAGCAATGTCAACGTAGACTTTAGGTAGAGTTTTAATTTAGCATAATTAATTTCAGTTTAAATATGAGGTAAGAAACTCATCCCTGTTGAACTGAAAATGAAAAAAACAACTCTGAATGCTAGGTGACTCGTATGGAATGGGTAACGGCAAAAAAAAACATGCTGGTATAAAACTTTAAAAACAGATTATTAACCTAATAAACACACTAGCAACATTTCAAGCTAATTATGAAGTAAAAAACTGATGCCTGTTCGATTGAAAAAAACAAAAAAAACAAATGTGAATGCTAGATGACTCGTATGGAGTGGATAATCACAAAAAACATATCAGTATAAAAACTTAAGCTCTGGTTTTTAACCTAGTCAATACACTAGCAACATTTCAAGCTAAGATGATTCCTGTCCAACTAAAAATAAATAAAGACCGCAAATGCTAGGTGACTCGTATGGAGCGGGTAATTTTTTAGAAATTTTGACTACTTCGGCAGACCCAGGATGTATAATGCGGTCATAAATTCAATTTTAAATGCAATGAACGCAAACTGCCGATAGCTAATGAACAATGCTAAGCCTTAACTAGTACACTACAGTACATATAACAGGTCTAATACACAGGTAGCATTATACTTTTTTTATATATGATAGAAATTTAATTTTTGGGGGTGGCACGCATGGGGACCAATGGGGAGGGGCATTAACAACTGATAGGCGGTCTCAAAAATGCTTTTGCCTAGGGTGTGAAACTACCTAGGGCATTAACAACTGATAGGCGGTCTCAAAAATGCTTTTGCCTAGGGTGTGAAACTACCTAGGGCATTAACAACTGATAGGCGGTCTCAAAAATGCTTTTGCCTAGGGTGTGAAACTACCTAGGGCATTAACAACTGATAGGCGGTCTCAAAAATGCTTTTGCCTAGGGTGTGAAACTACCTAGAGCCTTGTTTATGAGAGAGATACGACTTAGCAACGTACTCATATGAACTGTATATGCATTAAACAAGTGAACGTGCTTAGAATTCAAAGATTCACGCACCTTCTGTTGTCCAATGTTCTCGCTGTCAAAATGGCCGCTGTTCATGAGCGCTTGACTGTGGATGCCGAGCTTTTTCATCGTCGCGCCAAAATTCTCGATGTCGATGTCGACGGTGTCCAGCTTCTTCATCAGCGCCTGTAAACAAGTAAACAAATAAACAAGTAAATAAGATGATGCCGTACATTGTACGCAACAAAATAGCAGGCCTTACACAATGTAGTTGCATGATCATTAAGAAAATATAAATGGTTAACTTTAATTTATTATTTGTCTGTTTGCATAGCAAAATCGTCCGTAAGCTTTTCTAGTTATTCACGTATCCTGAATCTGCATTTCATGAGGATCATCTTGGTACCAAGTTCATCACTCTATGTTATTTCTAAGCTGAAATAATCCATGTTGAAGTTGAGGTGCAGGCTGCACACTGAAAAACATAATCTTGAGAAAATCACTGTTAAGTCAGTCATTGTTTTTTGTCGCGTTTCTGCAAAACACTTAGCAACCGTACGAAAGTGTGGTTGCTATGGACTTTGTAATAACGCATTGATTCCATGTCAATTCACCCAAAATTTTGGATCATCTCCACCCGACAATCTCAGATTTTCATGTCGCCGTTATTAGTCCTTACAAGAATAGATTATGTTCAAGATTTTAGATGA
This sequence comes from Tubiluchus corallicola, assembly GCA_030141605.1. Classification (NCBI taxonomy): domain Eukaryota; kingdom Metazoa; phylum Priapulida; class Priapulimorpha; order Priapulimorphida; family Tubiluchidae; genus Tubiluchus; species Tubiluchus corallicola. The sequence goes on from JAQGDQ010002084.1 coordinate 8,411, forward strand.
ATCGGTCCACATGTTCAAAGTTATGACAATTTGAAATTTTAGGCAAACGTGAAAGGGTGCGAAAATTCCAAAATTTCAAATTGTAATAACGTTTGAACAGATGGACCGATTAATGTATAATTTTGAACATAAACTATTCTCATAAGGCCTAATAACCACGCCATCAAAATCCAAAATGCTCGGGTGGGGATCACTGTGTAAATTGACATGGAATGATCCTTTATGAAGTGTCAATATTTTACACAAAGACAAAAAGAAACTGCTCTAAGATTTTCTGATGCTTTCAAATCTTCCTTAGTCGGGTGTGAAGGTGTCATTTGTGAAGAGTCTGGAACTTGACCTTTTGACCTTTTGGGTGCTTGGTCAGGTACTCTTTATTTGACTTTAAATCAACGTAATCATAATTAGTACTACGGCCAAATCACGTTGAAAACACCGGTTCTCGTATGGTCACCGAACTTAAGCAGCATAGAGCCTGGTGCTACTTGGATGGGTGACCACCTAGGAAAACCAGGTGCTGTAGGCTTGCAGGATGCCCACACTGTATCTCGACACTAGGCGGAGGAGCTGCACAAGCAGCCAACGGCTAGAGAGCGGAGGAGGTCAAGTGACCCAACGGCCATGTGTAGAGGAGTAAGTCTTCCAAATCAGGAGTAGAGCCCCGAAGGCGGACCAGTGCAGCATGCTCACTGACTCCGGCAGCTCCTGCAGCCAACCTGGTGCCAAACGTATCGCTCCGCTTTCCTTTGGACTACACCAGGGAGGAAGAGAGGAGGTTCCTATTGTCTGGGCAACTCAGGATCTCCATACACCTTGCCCAGGCGTGCGTCCTGGAGACGTTCAAGGATGGGACTGCTCAGCCACAGTCGATGCTGCAGCTCCATCTGACTCTCTTGGCGCACACTCCATTGTCTTCAGAGACAGAAGGATGCAAACAAATCATAATTAAGTATATAGAAAACTTCTAACCAACTATGAGAAAGCTAATGGTAAACTGTGCGACTGCGTATAACTTATTACCTGAACCGAATCCTCATCTTTGCCTAAATCTTTGCTCGTAAGAAGAGGTGCTTTCTCATCTATCCACTGAATGGCTTCGTCCACATCGGCATAGAACTGAAGCAGAGAAATTACGATTTGAAATAAATAATAACTAAAATTCAATTTATTTTATTATAAACTTACTGTAAAAGTCGTTTCTTTTGATTATTTTATCACTTCGTTGTTTGGCGGTATTAAATTTGAAGAACCGTCATTTTTGGTTGCGCGAGACGAATGACGTAATGAGTGCAGTCACGAGGTCACCAAAGATTGGTAAACAAACATCGGTAACTAAAGATGCTTTCTGTACCTCGTACGTCATTCTCACTAGCGGCAAAGACACAAAACATGGCGATGTTTACAGCAATGTACGTGTTCAAAATCCACCAGAAAACGGCAAGTTATTTAATTTATAAGTGTCTTCTGTGTAATTATAAGTATGAATGCTTTGTGTCATCATAATAATGCATATGTCTATGGGGGTTTATATAGGCTTTCAAAAATAGGAATCTATCCAGAAGGACCATTTGCATCAGTGAATGCCAATAGATATTATACAATGTAAATCATCACATTGTACTGACATCACAATGTGTTCACATCACAATGTACTCACATCACAATGTACTGACATCACAATACGCTCACATCACAATGTGCTCACATCACAATATACTGACACCACAGTGTACTCACATCACAATGTGTTCCCATCACAATGTACTGACATCAGAACGTGCTCACATCACAATGTACTGACATCACAGTGTACTCACATCACAATGTACTCACATCACAATGTACTGACATCACAATACGCTCACATCACAATGTGCTCACATCACAATGTACTGACACCACAGTGTACTCACATCACAATGTGTTCCCATCACAATGTACTGACATCAGAACGTGCTCACATCACAATGTACTGACATCACAGAGCAAAATCACTAGACTTACAGTCTGAGATTCTACAGCATCAAGCAGTCTCCTCTGCCTCTCGTTGGCACAGTCCTTCAAGTTCTGCAAAGCTTCCAGGAGCTGACCGAGTCTCGCTTGAACATCCCTGGAAGCAAAGTGATTGGTAGTGATCATCTGCTCGGCCGTGGTTGTGATGCCCTCTATGAGCGGCTCGTGTGAAATAATCTCCGCTTCCAGTGCCTAAATGAAACAAAAATACGATTACTTATAATTTGCATAAATTAATTTGTAAAAATATAAATGATAATTCAACAACGCGCAGGAGTTAAACAAGTATGGTTACAAAAAAATTACTGAACAGGTAATAATTTCCACAAGACTGAATCAGTTTTAAATACTGACCCATCGTTCATTTAATTTACAAAAACAAAGAAAAACACTTTTTTCAAAAATGTCATCACTTTAACATGATTTTACTGACTTACTGTACTTATTACTAAATTCTTCTAACATTTTTCATGAACACATACACACACACACACATACACACACGTGCACACACATGCACACACACACGTGCACACACATACACACACGCACATGTGCACACATGCACACACACGCATGCACACACACACACACACGTGCACACACACACATACCACACATGCACACACACGCACACACACATTCACACACACACACACACACACACATGCACACACACACGTGCACACACATACACACACGTGCACACACACACATGTGCACACATGCACACACACACACACATGCACACACACGTGCACACACACACACACATGCACATACACACACACACACACACACACACATGCACACACACACACGTGCACACACACACATGCACACACACACACACATTCACACACACACACATGCACATACACACACACACACACACACACACACACACACACACACACACACACACACACACACACACACACACACACACACACACACACACACACATGCACACACACACACACACACACACACACACACACACACACACACACACACACACACACACACACACACACACACACACACACACACACACACACACACACACACACACACACACATGCACACACACACACACACACACACACACACACACATGCACACACACACACACACACATGCACATACACACACACACACATACACACACACACACACAGACACATGCACACACACTGCCACAAAATCAGCATCTCCACTAGAGATCCATGAACAACAACGATACCTGATGTTTCTTCTGAAGGTTGATGACCGCTGTCAGATTGTTGCCCAGGTCAGTGGACTTTGCTAGGGGAAGCTTCTCGACAATCCACGCCTGCTCCTCCTCCGAGTCTCGGTAGAACTGCTGCAGAAGCAACGCATCTTCCAGGTTATCTCTGCGAATCTGAGCCGGCTCCCTCAGCTGCCGGTACCTGAGAATGCAAAAAAAGGAATTTTTGAACGCTCATTTTGAGCATGTTCTAGAAAACCAGAACACCTGTGTGAAATGCTTGGTTACACTGTTCTATGTCTATGTCTAGGTAGAGAGAGCACTGTTATTCAATCTATGTCTATGTCTGTGATAAGATGTTGCACGCTAGGTAGAGAAAGTACTGTCACTCACTCAGTGTCAATCAAGGATAAAATTATTAATCTTTTTGTGCAAAGCAAAACAAGAAGAATGGATTGTGCTTTTAAATGAATGAATCAATTTGAACTTAAATTAACTTAACAAATTAGTTAATTAGATTAATTTAACTTGAACTGTAACAATTTAGGCTAGTAGTAAGTAAAAATGGCTTTTTTGTTTAGGATTTATTAGGTTTGTGTACAAACTTTTCCAAGTTTGTTTGTTTAAAATTACAATAACAAATAACAACATGAAAATTACACATGACTGTTCCGTCTTACACAATATTAGAACAATAGTAAACATTTTCCGAAGCAGCTATGCCACTAATTTTACCTACAAGCTGCCATGACAGCTATGGCACTAATTTTACCTACAAGCTGCCTTGACAGCTATGCCACTAATTTTACCTACAAGCTGCCTTGACAGCTATGCCACTAATTTTACCTACAAGCTACCTTGACAGCTATGGCACTAATTTTACCTACAAGCTGCCATGACAGCTATGCCACTAATTTTACCTACAAGCTGCCATGACAGCTATGCCACTAATTTTACCTACAAGCTGCCTTGACAGCTATGCCACTAATTTTACCTACAAGCTGCCATGACAGCTATGCCACTAATTTTACCTACAAGCTGCCATGACAGCTATGGCACTAATTTTACCTACAAGCTGCCTTGACAGCTATGCCACTAATTTTACCTACAAGCTGCCTTGACAGCTATGGCACTAATTTTACCTACAAGCTGCCTTGACAGCTATGGCACTAATTTTACCTACAAGCTGCCATGACAGCTATGCCACTAACTTTACCTACAAACTGCCATGACAGCTATGTCACTAACTTTATCTACAAGCTGCCATGACAGCTATGCCACTAACTTTACCTACAAGCTGCCATGACAGCTATGCCACTAATTTTACCTACAAGCTGCCATGACAGCTATGCCACTAACTTTACCTACAAACTGCCATGACAGCTATGCCACTAATTTTACCTACAAGCTGCCTTGACAGCTATGCCACTAACTTTACCTACAAGCTGCCATGACAGCTATGCCACTAATTTTACCTACAAGCTGCCATGACAGCTATGCCACTAATTTTACCTACAAGCTGTCATGACAGCTATGGCACTAATTTTACCTACAAGCTGCCTTGACAGCTATGCCACTAATTTTACCTACAAGCTGCCTTGACAGCTATGCCACTAATTTTACCTACAAGCTGCCATGACAGCTATGCCACTAATTTTACCTACAAGCTGCCTTGACAGCTATGCCACTAATTTTACCTACAAGCTACCTTGACAGCTATGGCACTAATTTTACCTACAAGCTGCCATGACAGCTATGCCACTAATTTTACCTACAAGCTGCCATGACAGCTATGCCACTAATTTTACCTACAAGCTGCCTTGACAGCTATGCCACTAATTTTACCTACAAGCTGCCATGACAGCTATGCCACTAATTTTACCTACAAGCTGCCTTGACAGCTATGGCACTAATTTTACCTACAAGCTGCCTTGACAGCTATGCCACTAATTTTACCTACAAGCTGCCATGACAGCTATGCCACTAATTTTACCTACAAGCTGCCATGACAGCTATGCCACTAATTTTACCTACAAGCTGCCATGACAGCTATGCCACTAATTTTACCTACAAGCTGCCATGACAGCTATGCCACTGATTTTACCTGAAAGCTGCTATGACAGTGAAGTCATAATCAGCAAATCACTCACCGTTCAACAATGTGCGTTGCTTTAAGCTGAATCTCATCGTTCTGAAAATGTGCTGCTGCTTCAAATGCCTTCGCTTGCTGCTCAATCTTTCTGATAGCCGGTAAGTGATTGGCGATGTCAGTTTCAACTTGCTAAAAACATTGCAAAAGCTCGTAATGTAGCCTCTCTAGTTTACTCACAGAAACTCTCTGCTTACGTAACAATGTCATACGTAAGCAGAGAGTTTCTCTAATTCTAAAAATTTTTACAGGATGTTCAGGGATGTTACCCAAACTGAAATCGCAAACAGAAACCAAAACCGATATTTAAGAAACGTATATAGGAAACCGAAATCATTTTTGCAAAACCAACTGATGTCAAAACAGAAAATTTTTTAGAAATAAAATATTTTGTTTTTGTTTGTTTGTTTGCTATTATTTGCACTGATACAAGCTTGATGAAGTAGCTAGGTAAAGAATCTTAGGTACCAAAAGGTAAAAAAGCAGCTAGGTACCAAAAAAGTAGAACATTGTTTACGACTAAAGATCATGATGCTTCAAAAAAATGGATAAATTTTATTTTGTAAATATTTTATTGTCTATATTTCATAAATTATCAAATATGTTTTAGTTTTATTCAAATTATGCTTTGATATTTTGGTTGATTATGCCTGGAGAACTACGGCCAAATCACGTTGAAAACACCGGTTCTCGTCTGATCACGGAAGTTAAGCAACGTAGAGCCTGGTTAGTGCTTGGATGGGTGACCGCCTAAGAAAAGCAGGTGCTGTAGGCTTGCGGGATGCCCACACTGTATCTCGACACTAGGTGGACGAGCTGCACAAGCAGCCAACGGCCAGAGGGCGGAGGAGGTCAAGTGACCCAACGGCCATGTGTAGAGGAGTAAACCTTCCAAATCAGGAGTGGAGCCCCGAAAGCGGACCAGTGCAGCATGCTCACTGACTCCGGCAGCTCCTGCAGCCAACCCGGTGCCAAACGTATCGCTCCGCTTTTCTTTGGACTACACCAGGGAGGCAGAGAGGGGGTTCCTGTTGTCTGGGCTACTTAGGATCTCCATACACCTTGCCCAGGCGTGCGCCCTGGAGACGTTCAAGGATCGGACTCTCTTGGCGCACATTCTTCCGAGACAGAAGGATGCCAACAATGTCTGGAGACCTTGAACTTTCACTTTCGACAACACTGAAGACATGCCGCATTACAGTAAAGGCACGCTACAAATGGTACAAAAAGTGAAATAAACAATATCTACACTTTATTTAAACTATTTTTACCAAAATTTTTTCAGTGATTTTCAACATCTAGGAGAAAAAATAGGGAAGGTGGATAAATGCTACTAAAACCTTCGAAAAAAATGTTACGGAAAGTTTCTGCTATGCAACTTGATAATTTTTGACGAAAAGGGAACTGAAACAAAAGGGCAGTTATCGACAAAACCCTGAAGGGAATTCTCCATAGAATTCTATAAATGGAAGGATGTTGCATCCTATCCTCAACGATACGACTTTTCATATAGACGATAGAGAAAGTGCAGGATTACACAACACTTTTGATAAACTGTTCAAAACCAGAAAAACGTTGGCATTAAAAGTTTATCAGAAATTAAGTTGCGCGTTTTCATTATCACATGTCAGTTATAACCATTTTGCACGCCTGCCACGACAAAAAGTTAGTTATTTTTTATAT
>JAQGDQ010001881.1:0-22486 GCA_030141605.1 Tubiluchus corallicola
CGCACACACACGCACACACACACATGCACACACACACACGCACGTACACGCACACACACACACACACACACACACACACACACACACACACACACACGTACACGCATACACACACACACACATGCGTACACACACACACACATGCACACACACACGGACACACATACACACTCACGCACACGCATACACACACACACACACACGCACATGCGTACACGCACACACACACACATGCACAGGAAAACACTCTTAATGAATAAAGTTTAAAAATTCGTCTTGAAATTTTGTATCATTTACTTGCTGTCTTATTGCACATTGAGCTTGCATCACCAACAACGCCATATAAAACTTGTAAATTTAAACTCTGGAGATGATCGTTAGGCGAAGCCATTTTGACGGTAAGTCGTTTGAGACAGTTTAGATGATACTGTGCAAAGTCTTTCAAACAGGTAAGTGTAATGTTAAGTAATATAACCTTGTAGGGAAAATTCTTTGGGATGTTCTTTAAAATTCCCCTTTCTTCCCCTTTAAACATTTTATCACTGCGTAAAATCTTCTTCTTTTTGATATAATGACTCTTCTGAGTTTGGGCATTCTAGCTGTTTTCTTAAACGAATTTCTTGTCAAAAATACAAAAGAAATGTTTAAAACTGTGGCACTTATGCAACTCTATTTGACACAGTTGCTAACGCCAGTTAAACAATAGTAGATCCTCTAGTAACAATGTCAAAAGGTCACCAGCTGATCAATGGTGTTTATGTTGCTGCTGTGAGGTCACGTGAACACCCCCCTAAATGCTTACTAGATACGCCCCTTATGTTAATGAGCGTCTGAAACGCTGAATCTGATCAATGCGTTTGTATTTCAAACATTGACTTGATTAGATTTTAGTGAGGACAGAGATGCCTTGTTGAAAGCACTAATGATAACAGACATTGTCTTGCCTCTTCATCTAATTACTGAGTTTCATTGAATCAACTCAACGTTCTGTCTGCATTTTAACCATGCTTACTCGAAATCTGAACCAAGTTGATGCCTCACTTTAGAAATGTTTGCGTAGACTGGGTGAATAGTCAAGTGGTCATATGAGTATGCTTCGCGAGGGAAGTTAAGCAAGGCCAGTTCCGGTCAGTGAATACAGCGAGGGGTTCGTTGGAAAAAAAACTATTTACAGTAGATGGTAATTAGTTGTAAGATACACATGATATTGGGAATTTCCGGGTTGTGTTATGGTTTGGGGAAAAAGTTTTGTCACGTAATGCATTTAAGCGTTAATTTTGACTGAGTTGTATAGCCGAGTGGTCTAGATGTCAGACTGCAACCAAGCAGTCTTGAGTTCGATACTAGGAGCTGCGAACGTCAAGAGCATATACCTTACAAGTTATTCGTTGTTTGTGTGTTGTGTCTTTACCCTGTATTGTAAGTGTAAAGATACATATATCTTTATTCGCCATAAAAGAATGATAGCATACATTATACAATGTGAAGTGATTGCCTGTCATGAATGAGCTACACTGGCAAGGTACATTAGGTAAATGCGTCTGGTGCAGAAAATTAAAACTACGAGTTCAGTAGGAGTGTATAAAAACGCAAGTAATAAAGTAAAAAATGGTTTAAGCTACAGAAAAACACTCCTATCTTAAAAAAACTAAAGGATGCTTTTACTAATACAATCTTATATAAAATAATACATATCATATAGGTAATATACACACGTATCTTGACGTAAACGCAAAACCATCTCACGGTACAATTAAACATTCGAACATTACAATAATTTGTGTTCATGTGTAAAGCAATAGGCCCATATATCGTGTGTATATACATGTATACCTTCAATAAAACACGAGAAATATAAAACATTAGAAATACCTCACAACTTAAGTATTACAAAGACAAATAAATCTTGTCTTTTGCCTTTTGGCGGGCAATGCAAGTGGTAAAATAAACTCCTCCTGGATCTTTCTATCATAATATGAGTACTAAGGTACCATTAGATCAGGGGTGTGCAAATTGCGGCCCGCGAAGAGATTTGTCAACCTAATGAAAGTGCGGCCGGGGCGATTAATTGAGTGTATCCAACTGAATTCCGTGCCACGATCCCAAAGATAGTGCAGGTAGTTTTTTCTACTAGATCGGATGCCATTAACCCTTACAAGACGGTTGTAGCTTAATGTCACTGTACTACACAGACTGTGTGATACACATTACTAATATGCATTGTAATGAAATTACCACTATCTGTCCTGAAAGTAGAAATATATGGTTTCTAATATAAATTTTAATAACTTCTAAAATAGTTTCTTGAGTGTAGTAGTAATGATGTATGCAGGTCGGATGCAAAAAAATCGTTATTAGGCCATTCTGTACTTGGCTCCTTGATCAAACTGTCTGTGGCCTGCAGGAATTGTGGGAGTTTAATGTGGCCCAGTTAGTCAGATAATTTGCACACTCCTGCATTAGATGTAGTATCATTCTTAGAATATCGTACTGCATAAAGATATTGGTGTCATAAAAAAAACTTGGTCACGACACGGTTGAGAAAACTGTGCAGAGTTCCAAACATTTAATTAAACTTTGAAAATTTTGCACAATTGGATGTGGAACTCGAGGGAACGTCTCTCTTCATTTGCAAGACAAATTTTAGCCATTATTATGGAAATTCGTGAGTTGGGAAGTAAAATAAGACATCGACTTACAAGTAGCGGCAAAGTCAATAGTTGACAAAAGCGTACGGTTAACATGTAACTAAAATAGAGAAGTTTAGTAGTGGCGTGCTTGTTTATACATCATTCATTCTTGTGTTACGATTGAGGAAATTTAGCCAACTTGAAACAGTTTTATGAACTTCAGCGCATCCTAACCGGTTTTTGAAGAAAACAAATATTGTCACATCGGTACATTTATGAATTATGAATTATGAATTTATTCCACAGCAACTCAAACATACATATAAATTGATATTACATTGAAAAAAATGAACTATGCGAGTTACTGTGAGGAGAAGGAAGGAGCATTGAGCTTTCGAGTCCTCCTCCAGATAAGTGAAACAATTGACAATTAACATTACATTTTCATCAGTTATAACGTACATTAGAACAAAATAAGTTTTGTTAGTAACTTAAGATCAGGATGAGTAAAATTGTGAGTTAATTATACCGTTGTAGTAAGTAATTCTTTGATGCTTTTTTAAATTGATAAAGATTAAGAGTTTTCATTTCACGCGGAATTGATGACCATATTCTAATAGCATTATATTTTGATGACTGTTTCATTATATTTGTTTCTGGAAGAGGGAGTACATAGTTTTCGACTGAATATCTTGTGTAATGATCATGTTGATTTGAAACTGAACTAAAGTATGACTGAAAAGCTGGTGGAAGTAGTGAATTATGATAGTGATACATGAAATGAAGACAATACATGTCATATATTTCTTTCACTTTAAGAGTTTTAACAAACAAGTAAATTATATTTGTGGGATGGTCATACCTTAGATGATATATTAGTTTGAGATTGTCCAAAGAGGTCGAACTGTTCTCTTTCCACGCATGCGCGCGTCGATATCTTCCGTTTTGAATAGAGTTGGATTATGTACGATCGACCCCCTCTTCTCCTCAGATCTGCCCCCCCCCCCATTTTATCGCGTGTCATTGTGTCGCGAAAAGTTGACAGATGCGAATCGACGACACGTGGACAAAGCGATAAAGTTTTCGCTTCGTGCAATAAATAACAAGAGGAAGATGAAAGAGTTGAGGCTTCGCTTTTGATCAATGGAAATAACGTTCGGTTAGGATTTGACATAACTCAGTTACGCAAAGTCGGATACGATTATGTTTGTTTGATTGAATTCGGGAAATGCTAGGGCCTTTCATGTGCTTGTTTGAACCAAACAAGGTCAAAATTTTAATAAATTCGTATTGATTTTTATTTTATCTGTAATGCCCAAAGCGTTTAAAATAATTTGATTCTGTTTGCGTGTAACTGATAGAAGCCAATTTTAAATTTTCTGAATTTGCGTAGGTCAGACTTACTCTGCCGAAACTGTGAAATTCTCGATGTTTTAAATATATTGTTTGCAATCCTAACAGTTTGTGGTGTGTTAAAACAGTTAACAGTTAACGCGACTAAACGCCACGGTTAAAAAGAGTTATGATAATTGAATCAGAAATGGAAGGGGAATAAGATTTCTTCTCATTTTTTTGTCCACAAGGGAGGCTTCCCAGTAAAAACTTGTAAAAAGCAGATACTGGGTTTATTTTGGTGGTAGCACATTGGATAAGGTGTGTATTCTCAAGAAATTGCCGGTCGATATTGAAACTGGTTTCCGACAAACAACGGAATGGTCTTGTATGTTAATTAATTACTTATCCATACCCAGCACCCCCCTCGGCCCGTTCCCGTTCTCTACATCTCAGACGTATAACTTTTGCAAAAAAACGGCCGAAAATGGCCATTTTTGGAGGTTTTGCGCCCCCCCCTTCCTCGCGGTGGGCCCAATTCGAAAAATAAACCCCCAATGGCATGACACTAGATCGAGACCTTTCGTTTGATGTATAGATCGCCGCAAATGGTGCCCTCGTCCGGGCTGTAGCCTCGAATCTTATATATATATATACCAAGAATATTAATATAAGAGATGGCGTTTCAGTGTAAAGATTTGCACAGGTGTAAGATAGAGATTCAATATGATTTGCTGCTTCAAGTCGTTGCTAAGTTTTTTAGTGGTATTTGGAGTGGTCGTCTGTGCTAGTAACTACCTCTTTGCCTTAAGTTTTGGCTGTAATCATTTACTGAATATAATTGGTACATTCTCAGTCTAGGCTGTACAATGAGTTTCATTCGCTATGAAATAAAATATGTTATGCCACAATTTATTCCCTACTGTGGGAGGAACCACGACTTACCTGTCCAGTGGAGACAAACGCCCGCATCAAAATACGTAGACGTGTTTAAAATTTTACACTTTGGTCCTCTATTCTTAGGCCACCTTCAGAAAACACCTACAGCCAAAAAATGGATTGTGAAGAGGCCTAAATGTAATGGGTCGAAAAATGAAATTTTAGCCACGTCTACCAGTTTTTGTGTGTTTTTGTCTTCTGTTTATTCTCTATACTTGGAGAGATGTACCCATGCCATGCCTTAATGACACTGATACGTTTACAGAATTGTTGTCACAGGTAAAGCGAAAAAAGTGAATAAGCATTTTCATTTATATGTTCGCAAAAGTCTCTTATGTAAGAAACAAGACAAACTTAGGCAGTCTAGTGTGTTTTGCATATTGGTAATTCTAGTTAGTTAGTAATAATTTGAACATTATTGTAGAATGTTCATGCTGTTGCCACACTGGTGATGATGGTTGAACAAATCTGAACTTCACAAAAACATTGTGAGTTTGTGGATAGCTTCTGTAGTGTTGCCATGGCAACTAAAAACAATGCTGTACTGTGGCGACCTTAAATCAGGTTAAACCACATACGTGTAGTAATAAAACTGAAATTGACTTTAATACCTAGCTTTGACTGAAAAGTGGTTTCACTGTCGCAGAAGTAAATCTATGATTACTCTTTGTAATGTTATTTGCTTTTTTACCAGGTGGTGGAGCTGCTGTTGCGAGCTGAGGTCAAGGTCAACATCAAGGACACACAGGGCAACACTCCACTGCATTACTGTTGCTCGCACGGTTGTGCTGAATCTGCTTGGACTCTCATAAAGGTACGTAGATCAACTAAATATTTGGACTGGCCGCAGGTCTGGTGCCAAGTACTTACTCATGTTGTTGTTCTTGTTGCTGTACACCCTTCATAAAGAGAGCTAAGCCTTCGTACTGAGCAGTTGGATCAAAATGATATCTAGTAGGGGAACTACTAGATATCATTGGGTAATACCATGCTAGATACCATGCACACTGGGGAACTACCGACACAGTAACAGAGATTTTTTTCTTGACTCTCCTCTTTCCCCTGTAGGGGGTGCTTTGGTGGTAACCCCAGAAAATTTCACCTTTCTACTTCACAAGTTCCACTCCACCATTTCGTCATGAAATTGCATATGGTTTTTGATGTGTAGCAGAGCTCAAATTTTGATTTTTTCCCCGTGGAGGGTTTGGACAGGTAACGACTGGTGCTCATTGCCCCTCATTGCCCAAAAGGCTAGTTATTTTTAGTGTTAATATTCTATAGAAACTGTGTACAGTATAACTGATTTTAGTCCTTGATAATCTGTCTGTGGAAAGTATTAAACCTGAACCAGAGCTTCCCTATAGAAAGCTGTTAAACTAGAAGTTTAAGCTACACCAAACAGACCGAATGGTTTTGAATTGTAACGTATCAACTTTTTCTTCTTCCCAGCTTTTCCCTATTCAAGGACGCCATTGTGAATGAGTCTTCTCGACACATTCCTGTTGTTGACCATCTCTTCATTTATGTCTTCCCTTCCCACAAGATCTTCACCGACTCTTCTTTTCAGGTGTCCATACCATCGCAATCTTGCGAGGCTTCCACTACTTTTACTGTTCCTCTGATATTATTATTTCTAATTTTATCTCTTCTTGTTATTCCCACCATCCATCTCAACATCCTCATCTCCACCACACCCATTTTCTTCTCTTCGGTCTTCTTTAGAGAAGCTGCTTCCAGCCCATAGATTAGAGCGGGTCTGACCACTTCTTTGTGGACTTTACCTTTAAGTCTCACCGACTCATTCATAGAAGGTTTTCGCGCAGTTTTTACAGGCAGATACCCTTCCTGACCCTAACCCTCCCTATTTATCTGGGCTTGGGACCAGCACCCCCCCCCCGTGGTTAGGTTCGACTTGTAACAATTTTTTTTGGTTTATTGCACTGATAAAAGCTCATACTCATGTTACTGAACAATGACTAACTGATAATTTATAAATTTCTTCTTCTTCAAAATCTCATTCCATCTGCTGTAGACATGAAAGCATCAACATTTATCAGAGTATTCCACCCACTTCTATCTGCAGCTAACAATGTCAGCTAGCTCTTCTACTCCTAAAGATAGATTTGGTTGAAGTTGTTGAACATCTTTATTTATCTTAGCTATCCAAGTTGTTTTTGGTTTACCAGGTGGTTTTTTGCAAGGTTTTAAGGATACCCCAATGGCAATTCTTACTGGTGCTTCATTTGGTAATCTTAGAAGCTGCCCTAGCCATGTTAATCTTCGGATATTGATTTTTGAACTCCAAAGAATTTCTTTCGTTCTAGTGTAATCTTCACTTTTGATTAAGTATGGTCATTTTATAATTTTTAATAGCTGAGGTGAAATAAAAGCTATAGTGTCTATGTTAATCTCAATTTGGAGGTAACGTTTCAAGTAGTACATTTCAAATATATTTTAAATTCTAATTCCTGTATTTAGTATATTGTTGCTTCATATAAAAGTTTATAAATAAGTAAACATTTAAGTATTATGAAAAGTAAATTGAGATGAGATTAAATTTTATTCGTTGTTGTAATTTTATCCTCTCACTATTCTTGTGTAATCGGTTTGGTCATTTGAAACGAATCTTCTTTTTTATTATTTCACTTTCTAAACGCCCCACTCTGAATTTCTTGATCCTACTGTGAAATTTTTGCGAAATTTTAATCATGCTTTGACACTTTCATAAAGCGACCAAGTTGATTGATCTATTTTCAATACATTCGTGTCTCTGTGTGCGCAGAATTTCCTGGATATTCACCGCGGTGAATGGTTAATTAATATGTATTGAGCGGGGGAAAACGGGAAGAGAGAGCTCCCCGGATTTGTCCCCGGGATGATGTACGACCCGAGTGTTCTCGAGTGTTGCATTGTTCAAACTGACAGGACACTTTCACCCAACTCGTCATAATCTTTCTGAGAAACATTTATGTCTTCCTGCTCATAAAAATGATTAGAAGTTCTGTATTTTGGACTGGTCTTCTAAACCAAAACTTTAAGAAAGTACAAAAAGGGTAGACCCAGTTCTTTTACTTTCAGTTGAGTTGCGTTTGGTTTAGGAAATTTTCGCTTTGAGTTTCATTTTGTTTGACGTAATTTTTTGCTATAAGTTAAATTCCGTTTCGCGTTGCTTGTGAAAACTTCCTTTTATTCTGAGTGAAATTGCATTTTTGCTTTGAGTAGATTTTTGTTGCTCTTTTGTTTGATCTTATTTTTTGCTCTACATTGAATTTCATTAATTTTTTGCTTGATGTTATTCCTTGTTATGCTTTGAATTGCATTTCTGCTTTGAGTTGCTTTTTGTTGCTTTTGTCTTTTATACAAACACAAACATCTAAAAATGTCATGAGCCTGTGAGTAAACTTGCATTTTTAATAAGGGGCAGCTGACCAAGTGACCAATAGGTCTTTCGCTGCTCCTTCTCAGCTGCAATGAAATGTAAAAATAATTGTAACGAATTTTAACTGCTATTGAGAAAATAAAATTGAATTGAATTGAATTGAAGTTGAATTAACACGTTCATTAACCCTTTCATACCCGTTGTATCCCGTGGGATACGAGAATATTTTCTGCCTTTAAAATTAATGAAATTTTAAAACTGACAGTTATTTGATCTGTTAATAGTTATTTTGATTTAAGCCAATAACAACAGACTAAAAATGGTGATAAAATGGCAAACTAGAAAATCTACGTAGCATAAAAAACTGTGCAAGGTACAGTACTTTAGACACGACTTTGTACAGATCAGCATAGCGTGCATACTAAATGTCTTAAATACTTTAAAAAATTATCAGCAGTTGTAAAATGAAGCACATTTTTTGCTTTTGTTGTGTTTTTAAAAAAGTCGGATTTTGTTTTTTTGCACATGACAAAGAATGTTGTGCATCCCATAGGATACATTGGGAACAAAAGTACCGAGCCGAAAATTTTTTTCTTATTAAAAAAATAATTTGGGACTGAAAGGGTTAAACACAGACGATCGTTTCGATTTAGCATTCACTTTTAATACTGCAAATGAAGCGAAAAAGGAGTAATTAGTACTTTAGATACTGCCGATATTAAGGCACACAATATGTCATTACAAAATCAAGGAATGGAATACAAATTATCAGAATAAATTGGGTATAGCTAGAAAGAAATTCAAAAGAAATGTAAACAATTATCTTATGTACGAGATACAGAAAAGTTCACAAAGCAATAAACCATTAATCTAAGTTTACATAATGAAGAACCACAGTAATGAACGCTAGAACAGGGGTGTGCAAATTACGGTCCGTCGAGAGAATTTGTGCGTCCCGCGAAGAGATTTGTCAACCTAATGAAAGTGCGACCCAGGCGATTAATTGAGTGTATCCAGCTGAAGTTTGTGCCACGATCCCAAAGATAGTGCGGGTAGTTTTTTCTACTAGATCGGATGCCATTAACCCTTACAAGATGGTTGTAGCTTAATGTCACTGTACTATACAGACTGTGTGATACAAATTACTAATATGCATTGTAATGAAATTACCACTATCTGTCCTGAAAGTAGAAATATATGGTTTGTAATATTAATTTTAATAACTTCTAAAATAGTTTCTTCAGTGTAGTAGTAATGATGTACGCAGGTCGGATGCAAAAAAAATGATTATTAGGTCTTTCTGTAGTTGTGAATAGATAGAGTGTGAAAGTGTTGGGTGTAATGAATTCACCTGTATAGTTTTTGTTATTCGAAACTTTCATAATTCTCCCAAGGTTATGGGATGGCAAGCTTATCATCAGCATCATCATTTAGGTGATATTGCTGTTGTCACTTTTGTTTTATGATCCGTGGTTGATGGCCAGATTTACGTTCGACATTAATTTCGCATCTTTTGTTGGTTTCTGCGAATTCTCTGCCTTGAGAAGAATGGAGAATTCGTGGAATTTATGTCATGTCATCGTGATCTTTTATATTGACGTCTTTCACTTTTTCGTGTCGAATGGCGGTCGGAGCAAAAAGTAGTTCATAATAGACGCCTGGCAAGCGAGAGAGAATAATCAAGAAACCTCAATTTCGTTTTCCTAATACAAAGTTGTATGTATTTTGTTACTGTTATAAGCTTATCGTAACTTTATTGCATCCCTTGGTAGTGACCCAGCCTGAAGGTACAATGATAATGCTTACTCTCGGAAGTAGGGAAGCATGAGTCAGAAAATTTGAATATCATGTGTGGAAATTGTAACTGTATATTTTTAGGTGCTGCCATCTATTAACTAATCCCTTTACATTTTACTAGCTAAACTCA
The DNA here is from genome assembly GCA_030141605.1 of Tubiluchus corallicola. Taxonomy (NCBI): domain Eukaryota; kingdom Metazoa; phylum Priapulida; class Priapulimorpha; order Priapulimorphida; family Tubiluchidae; genus Tubiluchus; species Tubiluchus corallicola. The sequence continues at coordinate 10,208 of JAQGDQ010001881.1, forward strand.
CCCCCAGTATAATTGTACGGTCCAGTGAATATGCATACTCACTGGATCTCTCCCTATTTTACAGTAATGGTTTTTGTGAAGCCAAGTTTGCATAATCACCTATACCTATATATACTGACTGGATTCTACTTTTAGTCACTCTCTGTCTCACTCTCAATGCAGTGCAGAAATCATGCCAGTCGTGCTACACAATGTCACTTACTGTCTAACTCTCAGTGATCAGTGCAGGACACTCTTGTTCTCAGTGTTCAGTGTAGCAGTCATTCTACATATGTGTATGTAGTCTAATAAACGCTTTTCAGTTTTGAGCAGCCTTAAACAATGACTTTCACATGATGCAAAGAACCTACTTTTCATTGAAATTTTTGAAAACAATCAACTGCAGATGATGTGAACCGTCCAAGGGGGGCGCCACATGCACTTTGCATGACAATGCATTATAATCACTTGTTTAAACGCTCCACTAACCTGTCGGTTTAGTTTTCTACAATAGTAAGACTAGTTAAGATAGATTTTTACTTTTTAGTCACTAATACAGCGAAAGTTCATGGATTGTGTTTCAGTACATTCGACACCCTGCAATGTTCTTTCGCCTGGGCTGAAGCCATCTATTGTTTAGCGGTTTCTGAATCGCGGCTCTGGCTTCATTGCATTTATAACTGTTCTACTAATTAGAAATCCTGGTTTTACAAGGCGAGACAAATACACAGAGAAACTCCGCTGCCATAAATTAAACTCATTATTCTAGTCTAATTATGCAGCATAACAATCAGTTGCCAGGCAAATTTATAATGCTGAATGAGCAGATTTTTCACGACATTTAATTCACCAACGCTGATTTATACTTACTAACAACAGTGATTAACACTTGCTTAATTAACCCAGCTTGTTAGATGCTATTTGTTTTTCTAAGACGGATGACATTTAAGTTTCGCTAGACTAATTTTCCATGAAGGACACCCAAGTTTTAACACATTTTACTGACATTTGGGTTTAGTAGTTTAGTATTTCCTCCTCTTGTTTGCTTCATAAAAATGATTATTAACCCTTTCAGTCCCAAATTATATGTCTCGATCCTTTTCTCGATGTGCGTGTGATCTCGTGTCTGAGATCCCGTGTGTGTGTGTGTCTAAAACTCAGAGTTTATATCTTGAAGAGCTGACCTTGCTAAAAAATGCACCATGTGGCAAAACCGGCGGCAGGTGACATCCCCTGCTATGCGATTTCTGCCTTTACGATCAGCAAGGTGGTCTTCGAATTCTTTTGCTCCGTGAGATCTCTTTCCGTCGTCGGCAACTCTTTACATTTCTCTTTCTCCAATGTCTCCGAGCGCTGGTAGAGACCTTGGTGACGATCATAAAGTCATCTTCACAAGACATCTGCCTACTACCCTTCTTCCGTTAATTAACTGTAACTCTGCATGTGGTTACACAAGACAATAGTGTCTTCGCTTAAACAGACATCTGTGTTTCTCTACAATGTGCAATAATTTGCGTCGCATTAAATCCGTACTTATCAGCTAGATGAGTTTCTGTGTCAACCAATAAATTTATCTTATGAAATCAGGGAGGCATGAGATTTATCAACTGAATCTAATTCAGTTGATAACTCCATTAATTTACTACCAATTTATCGATTTATAAATTCACAACATATACTTTACTAAACAAAAAGCTAATTACTGGACTTGCAAAGAGGTATTTGCACATCATTGCATTATTGAGTGTAACAACAAGACAGTTTTTGCACTGCATTCCTGCGTCTATTATTATGAAAATGAATTACAACCGTTTGTTCCCAATGTATCCTGTGGGATACACAACATTCTTTGTCATGTGCAAAAAACAAAGTCCGACTTTTTAAAAAACACAACAAAAGCATAAAATGTGCTTCATTTTACAACTGTTGATAATTTTAAGACATTTAGTATGCATGCTATACTGATCTGTACAAAGTCGTCTCTACAGTACTGTACCTTGCGCAGTTTTTATGCTATGTAGATTTTCTAGTTTGCCATTTTATCACCATTTTTAGTCTATTGTTATTGGCTTAAATCAAAATAACTATTAACAGATCAAATGACTGTCAGTTTTAAAATTTTATTAATTTTATAGGCAGAAAATATTCTTGTATCCCACGGGATACAAGGGGTATGAAAGGGTTAAGTGAGTGTTTTTATTTCTTAACTGCATTTTTGTTCTTTTTTATTTTTTTTTTTGAAATTACTAGTAAAACAATCACGTATTTAGAACTTTAGCTTTACTGAAAACTTTCTGTTGCTCAGAACATGATTTTAGGTCTTCATATTACCTGTTTTCAATAGTGCTTAAAATTAGGCAGTCATTTTTGTCTTGACTGCAGTTAATTGCAGTGATGACTCACATTGTGGCAACTTCAACACTGTAAATAATGAATCAAGAGTTATAATAGCTTAAAGGAAAATCGGACGACTGTTTGAAGTCAATCTCATTTTAATTTACTGTCCAAAACATACATTTTCTTGCCTATAAAAAATAGCAATTCTTTCTTATATTTGAATAATTAGTTTAGAAAGTTAATAATTAACGGCAGCCGAACACGGCTATTGCTTACGTCAGAAACTAACCACCGTTTGTGCAATGGCAGGCATCTTCCGTTGCGCGTCAAGCACGTTCGCGTAAGTGTTTCTGCTTAAACGCGTGATGTCACGAAAATGGGCTCTACGTCATATGACATCAGAAACTAACACTGCAGTTCATGATCGTGGTTATCACGGTACCGCCTCTATTTGTGACAAAAAGACGCCGTTGCCAATCTTAGTAGATTCACTGAGCCGCGCGTAGCTTTGAAAGTTTAACGAAATTTGAGTATCCGGGGTAATTATTATTTAATCTAAGCTTTGATTTAAAATAAACTATTGTAGTTTTCGATATTTTAGAGCATTCTTTATTCTGAACTCGTGTTTACACAATCATCCGGTTTTTCTTTAACAAATCACGAATCAGCCACAGACATAACAGAATTTTTTCTAGTATACGAATTGTTATAGGAAATTAGTTATTACATTAGATAAAAATGTGTTATAGTTTTAAAAAAGTTATTCTATAGGAGGTAATATCAGCGCAAAGCAAAAAATGAACGTTCATTCAAAACTGTTTTGTTATATCCGCAAAAGGATTTATTTTATTTACCCACTTCTGTTTGGAATTCTCTTTTAGGTTTTCTAGTTTTGATAAGCACAAGTTGTTCTTCGTTTTTCTTGTTGTTTTTTTATTTTTTCCTAAACAAACTCGTGCCGTAGATGATTGTTAGGGTAATAAGGCCATGGAATTTTCTGGGAAAAATGGCGGCAAATTTGCATTTTGAATTCTCTAGAGAGCAAAAAGTGGAAAGTTGAATTTACCAAAGACGCGATAGTACGTGGTTGGATTACTGTGCTCCATACTTGCAGATATTTAATATTTCTTTACAAATCTGTTTAAGCTGTTAAGAGTAAAGTTGTCTTGTAAAGATTTGCAAAAATCAGCTCAGGTCGTTACGTGAATTCAAGGGCAAGTTAACAGGTAATAATCTTGTGATTTAATAAGATAATTTACGCAGAAGGTGAAGTCATCTATCTAACCTGTGTGCCATTTTTGTTAAATTTCTACATGGGCATTTTGTACGATCAGACGAGTATGAATGCAGCGTTCTTATGGGAAATGAGTGTGCTCGATTAGATACATTATGCTTTGATCAAATACATTTCATCATTAAAACGTAATAGGAGGAACGTAATGTGATAGTACGATACACTAGGGCGATATAGTTCAGTAACGCACATCTGTGTTTTACTTATAGATATATGGTTGTTTATGTAATAAGCGCTTGTGGTGTATTAGTCTCACTATTACGTTTTACCCAATTGCGCTTATACCTAGCTGCGTAACTGTTTGTAGTGTAGTACCCTTTATGAAATCATTGTTTATTATATGGCTATTATATAAAATTGGAGTCAGTAACTGCTTGTGATGTGTTATAAAATAATCGCTTTATATGTATATGAATGGACGTATATGCAATTTCCTTGGCGACTAAGAATTTTTTAACACTAGGCGGCTTAAATGTGACCCCCTAGGGTGCAGTCTAGTTAGTTTATTGGTAAGTACGTCCCTGATAATAGTATAATAGCAATGGCAGACACAGGGCGAGAGCAATCCATTGAAGGAGGCCAATGTAATTTGGCGTTTGAAGGAGCTAATGCTTTAACTTTCTCCAAGTCTGATCTCAACTGTATTTTTGAAGATCGAGAACATCTTTAGGACTGTTAAAGTTAAATTCATGAAAATGTGTAAAAATTTTAGCTATGAAAGAACTTATCTTGAGTTGGTAAATGTGGTATCAACTGAAATTTGCGCATCACGTAGGTTAGTTATGGGTACCCTTACTTTACTCACTTTTACTTCTAATTCTGCTACTAATTCACCTAATTCAGCCATGTAGTGAGATGGTGGACCTTACTTTACTCACTTTTACTTCTAATTCTGGTGCTAATTCAGCCATGTAGTGAGATGGTGGACCTTACTTTACTCACTTTTACTTCTAATTCTGCTACTAATTCAGCTAATTCAGTCATGTAGTGAGATGGTAGACCGTCCATGTTCATTGTTGCCATTCATTGTATTTATTTTTCAGAACGGAGCAAATGTGAATCTGGGTAACAGCAGAGGTAACACGCCACTTCACGAAGCTTCCGCCAATAACTATTCCAGTTTAATTCACCTACTGCTAGAGAATGGTGCAGTTGTTACTTCTAAAAATCGTGCACAGCTCACACCGCTGCAGTTAGCACAGGTAAATGGAATAAGTTACAGGTTGATTACAGGTGTTAGCAGAGAATTTGAGCCTCATGACAAATAGAAATGTTATCATAGTGTAGTTTTTTTTAGTTTTTTTTTGTTATTACATGTTTTAGTACATGTGGTATGTTTTTATTGTTAGAGTTTTCGTTTTCTCTAATTATCGTAAGTCGTGAGTAACACAGTAAATAAATATATACTGAATCAGTACGTTTCATGTTATTCAAACATGCCGTTCTAAATGAAACGATACTTCCAATAAATAAGCTATGTCACGTAACATATGAGTAACATTATCAGCTTATAAAATGACAAAAATAATAATAATAATATAGCTGAAAGTAGTTTCATTTACTTAACGATTTTTAGTTTATAAATTATTTCACTTTCTGTTAGAATCTGGCACCTATTTTTGTATCATTTTTAATTTCTATAATTGAGTATGTATCACGTGTTCACGCTGTGCTCTGTTCCTAGCTTGTCTTCCTTGTACATTCTCTGTTAGCATCCTGCAGTGATTCGGTGATCCTGGGGAACCAGTAATTCGGTGATCCTAGGGAACCAGTAATTCGGTGATCCTAGGGAACCAGTAATTCGGTGATCCTAGGGAACCAGTAATTCGGTGATCCTAGGGAACCAGTAATTCGGTGATCCTAGGGAACCAGTAATTCGGTGACCCTGGGGAACCAGTAATTCGGTGATCCTAGGGAACGTAATGTGTCCTGGGGAACCAGTAATTCGTGATCCTGGGGAACCAGTAATTCGGTGATCCTGGGGAACCAGTAATTCGGTGATCCTAGACAACCAGTAATTCGGTGATCCTGGGGAACCAGTAATTCGGTGATCCTAGGGAACCAGTAATTCGGTGATCCTAGGGAACCAGTAATTCGGTGATCCTAGGGAACCTACTGCTTGACTTTGTTGCTTTCTTCAATCTATATTCTAGCGTTTGTATGCAGAAGCAAAACAAAAGATTTAATCAGCAAAAAAAGTACAAAGTCATTATAGGAAGACAGTATGTACTACCCCATTTTCAAGTATGATAAAAACTGTACATTTTGACACAATTAATACTGCAACAGCGTTTTTGATATAATTAAATAACAGATTAAAATCTTAATTAACAGCGGGCGGATCCAACTATTGATGACATCACAAACTAACATAATTTTCAACAGCAAAAATATTCCACGAGCGCGTTGCACGTGTTTGCAAAAGCGAACATTGAAGTACAGTGCTACTATATGATACTCAGTATTGTACTAAAACTAGGTAAGTTTTAAGATGAAAATTTTCAAATTTACCGCTGTGCTCACGCATGAGCTGTTGAACGCGTGTAGTTCGTCACGAACTAACACATCTGAACTGAGAAGTACAGCACCTGCTGGCTAAATATGAACTATGGGCTAAAGTTTACATTTACCCCCCCCCCCCCTCAACACACAAGAAATTAGAAAGGACAAAAAGGAGGAAAGAATGCCTTTCTTTCTTTCTCTCTCTCTCTCTCTCTCTCTCTCTCTCTCTCTCTCTCTCTCTCTCTCTCTCTCTCTCTCTCTCTCTCTTTCTTTCTTTCTTTTTCCATGTTTTTTAATTTGGAGATTTTTTATTCATTGTTACTGTTCTTACAATTAAGAATTAATTTGCTGTATTTTTCAGCCTGTAACCTTTAACAGTCGTTGACTTTACACTTTCTTGACTCTTTTCTCAATTAAACTCCATTAAGCAGTTGAGTTTGCATGTCTAGTGAGTGATTCATTGATATTTCATACTGACACAAATACCTGATGGCTATTTTAATCGTGACGTGTGATAAAGCTTTAGAATGTGATTTAATGCGAGGGAGAGATTTAGCGTTTCTGTAAACCAGGGGTGTGCAAATTATCTGACTAGTCGGGCCACATTAAACTTTCCCACAATTCCTGCGGGCCACAGGCAGTTTGATCAGGGAGCCAAGTACAGAAAGGCCTAATAACGATTTTTTTGCATCCGAGCTGCGTACATCATCACTACTACACTCAAGAAACTATTTTAGAAGTTATTAAAATTTATATTACAAACCATATATTTCTACTTTCAGGACAGATAGTGGTAATTTCATTACAATGCATATTAGTAATGTGTATCACACAGTCTGTGTAGTACAGTGACATTAAGCTACAACCGTCTTGTAAGGGTTAATGGCATCCGATCTAGTAGAAAAAACTACCCGCACTATCTTTGGGATTGTGGCACGGACTTCAGCTGGATACACTTAATTAATCGCCCGGGCCGCACTTTCATTAGGTTGACAAACCTCTTCGCTGGCCGCACAAATTCTCTCGGCGGGCCCCGCGGGCCGCAATTTGCACACCCCTGGTGTAAACAGACGCGTTTACTCACGTTGAGGTGTGGCTTGGTCCTTACTATCATTCCCTTCATTGTTATTTTTCAACGTAATTCACAGATTAATTAGAACCAAGTCTTCCTTGCAGCGAGGCTAATTAATTAAATTGAAAAGCCATTTTGCAAGTCAAGTGATCGTGATAATGCGTGGCGCTGATTCAAATAATACTCACTGAGAAAGTAGTTGAAATAATTACCATTTTTGCAGTTTCTTTGCTGCTTTGAATCAGAGTAGTATGGGCAATTACGTCCATGCTGTTTGTAAATTGGAAAATCAAATTTGTATTTGGACTTGCAGAATCCGTTATAATTGCAAAATTTTCGTTTAGTTTTGTATATTTGTCTATCTATGACTAGATTATAAGTTATCACTGCACAAAAAGTAAAAACAACAAATCATGTTGAAGGAAAACAACGGTTCTCGTCTGATCACCGAAGTTAAGCAACGTAGAGCCGGGTTAGTACTTTGATGGGTGACCGCCTAGGAATACCAGGTGCTCTAGGCTTGCGGGATGCCCACACTATCTCGACACTAGGCGGAGGAGCTGCACAAGGCAGCCAACGGCTAGAGGGCGGAGGAGGTCAACTGACCCAACGGCCATGTGTAGAGGAGTAAACGTTCCAAATCAGGAGTGGAGCCCCGAAGGCGGACCAGTGCAGCATGCTCACTGACTCTGGCAGCTCCTGCAGCCAACCTGGTGCCAAACGTATCGCTCCGCTTTCCTTTGGACTACACCAGGGAGGAAGAGAGGGGGTTCCTGTTGTCTGGGCAACTCAGGATCTCCACACACCTTGCCCAGGCGTGCGCCCTGGAGACGTTCAAAGATCGCACTGCTCAGCCACAGTCGACGCTGCAACTCCATCAATGTGATCAATAACTGACTCTCTTGGCGCACACTCCATTGTCTTCCGAGACAGAAGGATGCCAACCCTATTTTGAATTGTTGCACAAAATAAACATTTTAACCCAATAATAATGCCATAATAAGTGTTTCTGCTAAGTAATAGGTTATGTCATCACAAATAAACATAATTTTCAACAGCATAAACATCCCATGAGTGTGTTACACATACGTGGAAATTGAAGTGCAATGCTGTACAGATGAAGTATGCTGTACTACAATGCTGTACTACATGCTGTACTACAATGTTCAGTGTGGTATATAAAAACTCAGGCAAATTTAAGTTTACCGCTGTGCTCACGCATGAGCTCCTGAACGTGTGCACTACGTCACAACTGAACAACTCCGAACTGAGTGGTACAGCACCTGTTGTTGTGCAACGCTTTTGCATGGTGCAGCTATTATTACTCATCTAGCTAGCAAAAAGCAAAATGTGTGTAAGAGTGAAGAACTAGCTTCGCGAATGTGTAATTACCACATTCTGTGATAATTCACGTAAGTCTTTCTTGTTTGTTGTGAATAAAAATGTACAGTTGATGTAACTTGCTTGATTTGTCGTCTTGAACATGATGTCCTTTCCTTTTCCTTCTCTTTTTCCCTTTTTTTTCTGCTCTTGTGGGTGAAAATGATTGATTATTTTGTCTCCAGAGTGATGCTGTGTTGTGTGCACTGGACAGAAACATAGAGCATCCTTCTTCGTTGTCCTCTTCCTCTGCCTCTGCATCATCATTGACGCTGGACATAAGTCAGAGGAAATCATCCAGCGTGGCTGATATATCTGATACGCGGACTTTCTCACAAGACGATGGCACTTCGGCGGTATCAGGATTGGCGAGCCCAAGGCTCTGCGAACTCCAAGGTAACGTGGTTTCTTTGTCAATGAAAATGACGGAATAGATTGTGAAATTATGAAAGAATGCCAAAATAAATAAATTGATATGACACTATGTGATCCAGTAGCTTGTTTGTGTGGCATTTCGGAATACTCCTCTGTTGTAACTCTATAAAACTGTCTATTTCATCATGACTTTGTTCTTGTTAATCATGTAATAGGGTTTTAGTCAGTTTTTCTATTGTGACGTCACAATAGAATTATTCCATATTTTAAATTTTCATCACAAAACGGATTCCATAGCAACAACGATTGGTGTTCTAAAGCACAAATCCACAGATAACGTGAAAAGAAAGTTTGGCAGAAAAAAATTAACAAGTGGAGTACCTAAAATTGTTACTTGCCTAGAATTTTCAAACAATATTTCATCATTTTCCTACGATTTTTATCAGTTATTTACAGTTTCGTAGAATGTTCTTTCACACAGCGAATAGTTTTTTATTTCAACTTCACTGCTAGGTGCTACAAATACGTGGCCAAAACGGAGAAGCGCTAAACTTGGGGGCATCTTTGATGCACTTCGACGGTCCAGCCGAGACGAGGGCATTTCGTCCGGAAGCAAGACACCTGACCTGCAGCGGGAGGAACAGGACAAGGCTCTAGGATCGAGTTCAGAGAACGCCGAAAGATAATTATAGTGAAATCGTCGACTGTTTCGTCTGTTCTTAGCAAAATTGAACAAATTACGTTAATGTCGTTGGAATATACGTGCTGTTGAATTATATTGTGCTGTGATATATTTCATCTGTTCATCTATAGCGGCTAGGATTTAATAACAGAAATGTAGTTGTACATAAAGCAGCGCTTGTACTAGTCACGAGTCAGTTTAGTAATCTGAGAACTTTTTTCAAAAACATTTAATGGCATCTCCATTTTTTCGAAAAAAAAAATTAGATTTAAATTTACAGTGTGCAGTTCTTCGTACTGTCTATTACTTTTCTCTACCTGCTCTTGAATTTTGTGAAGTTTAAAATGATAAATTCTTGGTAACTGATTGTAAGTCAGACAGGGGTGTTATATTCATTTTTTTAAGTGATTTGAAATTAGAACTCGTGATTTAAGCTGTGTAACGTGTTTGTCTGGTAGGCAATTTCACAAGACAATTTTTCGTGAAACTCAAGTTCATCAAGGAAGTGGATCAGTTCCCTTTATTGTACTTTGAAAAGTGGCTGGTGCTGATGAGTAAGTCCTGACGTATCTATATGAGTTTTATGTGATACCGTAATGGCGCATTCAGACTAGCGAGTTTTTCTCGAGTTCCCTCACTTACGGCAAACTTGCAAGTGTGAACTGCTTTGTGAGCTACTTATGGTAAAAAATAGAGCTGGTTCACACTGTCTAGTGTGAACGCCTCAGCGAGTTACTCTCGGCACTTCTTGCAGCAGATAGAGAAGTGAGTGTCAGTCGCTGCAAGTTACTATCTAGTGTGAACACCTTGATGAGTTACTCTCGACACTTCTTGCAGCAAATAGAGAAGTGAGTGTCAGCTCACACTTGGTGTCGGAGAGTAACTCGTAGCAGGTTTTGCTCTCTAGTCTGAACGCACGAGAGTTACTTGGCATCAAAACTCGCTGGTGTGAATGCGCCATAAAGTAGCTTTAATGAGAAGTTGATGTTCTTGAAGCATTACATTGAATGTTAAAATGGTTCTTTTTGAAGTGTTTGCACAATGACACCATGACAGTTGAATTATTATTATTATTTTTGCCTTAGTCTGTTGCCTTTGTTGTCTTTGGTGAAATATGTATAGTCAGAAAATTTGATAATATTGTCACCAGTTCAGAAGCGGTACTGCCCTTTTGTGTGGGACGCCTTTTGTTAATTTTGGTGCTTTTTTTGAAAATAAAAATTAATATTGAGAATTTTGCATTAATTTCTCTTGTTGTGCAAAGACATTGGTGTTTCAGCAGAAAGTTAATCCTACAATTACAATGTATATCATGCACAGTTTTACGTGTGTTGATTTATTACTGACTGTGCCTCGTGTTAGTTGCCTCTTCAAATAAGAAATCATATTTTCGTACTGTGTGTCTGTGTGTCTGTGTGTCTGTATGTCTGTGTGTCTGTGTGTCTGTATGTCTGTGTGTCTGTGTGTCTGTATATTGTAACTGTGACTAGAGACGTTTATCCCAGTATTTATGCTGTGAACGTACGGTTTTTGTTATGGCAGGTTTGAGAGCATAAGAAAATTGAACAAACAATGAGGGAAATAAAGAGAACGAGAGTGAGAGAAAGAACGAAAGAGATAGAGAGAGAGAGAGAGAGAGACAGAGAGAGAGAGAGAGAGAGAGAAAGAGAGAGAGAGAGAGAGAGAGAGAGAAAGAACGAGAGAGAGAGAGAGAGAAAGAGAGAGAGACAGAGAGAGAGAGAGAGAGAGAGAGAGAAAGAGAGAGAGAGAGAGAGAGAGAGAGAGAGAGAGAGAGAGAGAGAGAGAGAGAGAGAGAGAGAGAGAGAGAGAGAGAGAGAGAGAGAGAGAGAGAGAGAGAGAGAGAGAGAGAGAGAGAGAGAGAGAGAGAGAGAGAGAGAGAGAGAGAGAGAGAGAGAGAGAGAGAAAGAGAGAGAGAGAGAGAGAAAGAGAGAGAGGAGTAGAGAGTAGAGTCGGATTTTAATAATGCACATTGAAAACTATGTCTGCATGAACCATATGATTGAATTAAGCCAGCAGGCCATTGAATGAGGAATATAATATATTTTACTGTGATTTATAATGTGAATGTTGAAAATTGATATTATACTTACAAAGCTACATTTAAAAATTATTTAAATTTAACATCTAGTAAACGATAAAGTATTACTTTCTTATATTACATTCATAAATAAATATTGATTTATTGCCAAATGCCTTGATGATGTAAATTAATTCTCTTATGATGAAATATTGATTGAAGTATTATTCGTCACCAGGTATACTAGATGGGTGACCATTGTTGTATTTTGTTAGTATTTTTACAGAGTTTATTTGTGCTTGTGGTTTGTTAGCAAAGCCAATGTATACAAGTAGCTAACGTGTTCCATAAGTTTTTCAATGTGTCTATAAAATAGTCCTGGATCTTATTTTAAAGTCTTTAAGGACCTGAAAATGTTCTTGTCTAATGACTTGTTGTTCAGTAGGCTTAACAGCTACATTGACATATCTGAATAAATATGAATTTTGTGTCTGAAACAACCAAATTTGTGAATTTAGATGCTTTCAGTTGTCTCACAGCTTTATCAAGAAAAAAACTATGCCAGAGTCATACTGAAATAAGATTAGTTGACGATACAAGCAACTACAAGATAAAAGCAG
>JAQGDQ010001175.1:0-5000 GCA_030141605.1 Tubiluchus corallicola
CTGTAAAAAAACCGCATAGAGTGTGACAGTGGATAGTAGGGATCCGGGATTCCCTGATTTTGCCGGATGTCCCAACCGATCTCCAGTGAACTCGTGACCGGATATTCGTACCTTCAGGGAAAAAACAAAATGTCACAACAAAATAGGAACGTTTAGAAATAAAAAACACAAATATATGAGTAGACATAGAAAGAAGGCCTATTATTAAACAATCAGGCAGACAAACAGACAGACAGACAGACAGACAGACAAAACAGACAGACAAACAGACAAACAGACAAACAGACAAACAGACAAACAGACAGACAGACAAGACAGACAGATTAACAGACAAGACAGACAGACAGACAGACAGACAGACAGACAGACAAACAGACAAACAGACAAACAGACAAACAGACAAACAGACAGACAGACAGACAGACAGACAAACAGACAAACAGACAAACAGACAGACAGACAAGACAGACAGATTAACAGACAAGACAGACAGACAGACAGACAGACAAACAGAGAAACTAAAATAGAGACTTTAAATGTAAAATGTCTAATAATTTAACCAATATGATAAGAACTCGTTTAGGTTTTTTCGGCACACTGCCGGCTGCGATAAAGTCAACTGAATTCAGATTTCCTACTTGGCGCATGCGCAGAAAGTTTAGACCAAATGTTTCTGACGTGCGCAGGAAGTGTGGCCCTCGCATGCGCAAACAGTTTAATTCTCACACTTCACGCATACACAGGAAGTTACTTCATGAAAATTTGGGCATGGGACGAACAGAGAGACAAGCAGACGATCACACGTCAGATAGGGAGAGTTGCAAAATGTAGAGCAGACAGACAAACAAATTAATAAACAGATCAAACAAGCAAGACAACAACTAAATAAAGAGCAGTCAAACAACAACAAGCAACTATATAAACAAATAAACAAACTGCTGGACAGATCAAACAAGCAAGACAACAACTAAATAAAGAGCTGTCAAACAACAACAACAACAACAAGCAACTATATAAACAAATAAACAAACTGCTGGACAGATCAAACAAGCAAGACAACAACTAAATAAAGAGCAGTCAAACAACAACAAGCAACAATAACAACAAACAAGCAACTATATAAACAAATAAACAAACTGATGGGTAGATCAAACAAGCAAGACAACAACTAAATAAGGAGCAGCTAAATAGCAACAACAACAACAAGCAACTACATAAACAAACAAATAAGCTGTCAATAAGCAGCAAACAAACAAACAAATATACATACAAACAAACATAAATACAAAATCACATTTTCAAAAAAACAATAAACAATCAGAACCTATCTTCTGGGTCGATATTCATTCTGGTTCTTAGATACTCATGGCGTCCCTGCTGTTCCTTGGTAACGCCCTTGTACAACAACTTTCTCACATCTGATGGGACAGGACGCTGGAAGGGTGGGGTGGTATCAACGTCCAGCTTGGCAGCCAATTCTAAGAGGACGTCCAGTTCACTGGGTTTCCTCCTGTAATGAATCCTACACGCCGGGACCTCGCATGGCTTCTCTTCACTTGGTGTCTCTCCTTTGCGCATGCTCAGTAGTCTGGCTTCAGCAGCAGCTTTCTGCTCTTCCTCTACGTCATTCTTGTATTTCGTGAACCACGTGGTCCGGGCTCGATTCTCGTTGGCGACGAGCTCCTTCAGGAAGTTCTGGCGGATGAAGCCCATATTCAGTTCCCGGGCCATCTTGAATTTCTGCTGTGTGTCTTTAAAAGATGACTGGAGTTGATGATGACAGCGTCAGCTTACAGGTGCCAGTTGTGAAAATGACAAACCTTAAAGCAAAAGAAAATACTCTTGACAGACCTTGAAGCACAAGAAAACACTCTTGACAGACCTTAAAGCATAAGAAAACACTCTTGTTAGATCTCAAAGCACAAGAATACTATCTTGTTAGACCTTAAAGCACAAGAAAACACTCTTGGCAGACCTTGAAGTAAAAGAAAACACTCTTGGCAAACCTTGCAGCACAAGAAAACACTCTTGACAGACCATAAAGTACAAGAAAATACTCTTGACAGACCTTAAAGTACAAGAAAACACTCTTGGCAGACCTCAAAGTACAAGAAAATACTCTTGACAGACCTTCAAGCAAAAGAAAACACTCTTGGCAAACCTTGCAGCACAAAAAACACTCTTGACAGACCTTGAAGCACAAGAAAACACTCTTGACAGACCTTAAAGCACAAGAAAACACTCTTGTTAGATCTCAAAGCACAAGAATACTATCTTGTTAGACCTTAAAGCACAAGAAAACACTCTTGACAGACCTTAAAGTACAAGAAAACACTCTTGGCAGACCTCAAAGTACAAGAAAATACTCTTGACAGACCTTAAAGTACAAGAAAACACTCTTGACAGACCTTACAGCACAAGAAAACACTCTTGACAGACCTTAAAGTACAAGAAAATACTCTTGACAGCCTTAAAGCACAAGAAAACACTCTTGACAGACCTTGAAGCACAAGAAAACACTCTTGACAGACCTTGAAGCACAAGAAAACACTCTTGACAGACCTTAAAGCACAAGAAAACACTCTTGTTAGATCTCAAAGCACAAGAATACTATCTTGTTAGACCTTAAAGCACAAGAAAACACTCTTGACAAACCTTAAAGTACAAGAAAACACTCTTCACAGACCTCAAAGTACAAGAAAATACTCTTGACAGACCTTAAAGTACAAGAAACACTCTTGACAGACCTTAAAGCACAAGAAAACACTCTTGACAGACCTTAAAGCATAAGAAAATACTCTTGACAGACCTTAAAGTACAAGAAAATACTCTTGTTAGATCTCAAAGCACAAGAATACTATCTTGTTAGACCTTAAAGCACACGAAAACACTCTTGACAGACCTTAAAGTACAAGAAAACACTCTTGGCAGACCTTAAAGTACAAGAAAACACTCTTGACAGACCTTGAAGCACAAGAAAACACTCTTGACAGACCTTGAAGCAAAAGAAAACACTCTTGGCAAACCTTGCAGCACAAGAAAACACTCTTGTTAGGTCTCAAAGCACAAAAATAGTCTTTTGACAAACACTTCAAGCACAAGAAAACACACTGGGATGATAAATCAATGGTGCACACTGGGATGATAAATCAATGGTGCACACTGGGATGATAAATCAATAGTGCACACTGGGATGGTGAATCGATGGTGGACACAGGGATGGTGAATCAGTGGTGCACACTGGGATGGTGAATCAGTGGTGCACACTGGGGTGATAAATCAATGGTGCACACTGGGATGGTGAATCAATGGTGGACACTGGGATGGTGAATCAGTGGTGCACACTGGGATGATAAATCAATGGTGCACACTGGGATGGTGAATCAGTGGTGCACACTGGGATGGTGAATCTATGGTGCACACTGGGATGGTGAATCAATGGTGCACACTGTGATGGTGAATCAATGGTGCACACTGGGATGGTAAATCAATGGTGCACACTGGAATGGTGAATCAATGGTGCACACTGGGATGGTGAATCAATGGTGCACACTGTGATGGTGAATCAATGGTGCACACTGGGATGGTAAATCAATGGTGCACACTGGGATGGTGAATCGGTGGTGTACACTGGGATGGTAAATCAATGGTTTACACTGGGATGGTGAATCAATGGTGCACACTGGGATGGTGAATCAATGGTGCACACTGGGATGGTGAATCAATGGTGCACACTGTGATGGTGAATCAATGGTGCACACTGGGATGGTAAATCAATGGTGCACACTGGGATGGTGAATCGGTGGTGTACACTGGGATGGTAAATCAATGGTTTACACTGGGATGGTGAATCAATGGTGCACACTGGGATGGTGAATCAGTGGTGCACACTGGGATGGTGACACAATGACGTTTTATCAGTTGGCACGAATATTTTAAATTATCGAAAATTTTCTTTTCCAATTACAACTCTGTCTACATCTAAATATCCAATTACGATTACGATTACGATTACGATTACGATTACGATTACGATTACGATTACGATTACGATTACGATTACGATTACGATTACGATTACAATTACAATTACATACGACTTTAAAAAATTTTAGCATAATGGTAAGTATTGTAACTTTGTATGGAAAGTTTTTTCATTTTTTCATTTTCTTTCCCTTTGAGCAGCCTAGCAGAAGACTATTCAGCATAACTAAACAGTGAAATGTGAAAAGTTTTAATGATATTAAGAACGTCTTATCGAATTTGGGACTTTAGTTTGTTTTTCTAGTTTATCTAAAAGCTTTTCTCTAGTAAACTGAATCCTGTTTTCAGCAACGAGTGGCTAACGATAGATTGGATCCGTAGGAGATTTTATGAATGATGAGGTGCTACAGCTAGGTAAAGTTACCTTGTTTTTTCCTGCATCCCAGAACTATCACAGATCTTTGCTTGTCAAATTTGTAGGAAAAATGAGAACAAAATTTTACCTCGATTTTAAAATTTTCAACAAAAATTTACGTCTAAATTAAAACGAAATTGACTGAGTGTGGTTTGCTATAAATGTCCAATTTGCCTTACCTGTAATCCGTCAGCGTCAAGTGTGACCCGTGGAAAGTATGGAGTTTCACATCCTTGCGCAGTGACGTCACGTCCTTGCGCAGTGACGTCATAAAGCAAACGCCAGAGGGCACAGTTCAGATTCACACGACGTTCGTAGCTGCTATCAGTTGAGAAGCAAAAAATAATGATTAAATTGAATGGCTAAGAAGTTCACAACCAGTTACAATGATGCGTTAAACTCACAAAATCGAGTATTTTAACTCAAATCTGACGAAAAGTAAAAATAAATTCGGTCTAAATTAAAACACTAATATTAGAATGGCATTAATATTGGCTAAGAATCACTTAAATTTAATCTACTTATTAGCATTTCTGCTGTCTAGATCGGAGAACTAAAATTAAATTTAAAAATCGCAACTTAATTAATTAATTAATTAAAA
>JAQGDQ010001175.1:10000-30000 GCA_030141605.1 Tubiluchus corallicola
AGGCCTAAAAAAGCACAATTACTGTATACTGTACGATGTACCTAGGCCTAAAAAAGCACAATTATTGTATACTATACGATGTACACAGGCCTAAAAAACAACACAATTATTGTATACTATACGATGTACCTAGGCCTAAAAAAAGCACAATTATTGTATACTATACGATGTACCTAGGCCTAAAAAACAACACAATTATTGTATACTATACGATGTACCTAGGCCTAAACAAGCACAATTATTGTATACTATACGGTGTACGTAGGCCTAAAAACAACAATTATTGTATACTATACGATGTATCTAGGCCTAAAAACACAATTATTGTATACTATACGATGTACCTAGGCCTAAAAAAGCACAATTAGTGTATACTATACGATGTACTTAGGCCTAACAAACAACACAATTATTGTATACTATACGATGTACCTAGGCCTAAAAAAGCACAATTATTGTATACTATACGATGTACGTAGGCCTAAAAAAAGCACAATTATTGTATACTATACGATGACCTAGGCCTAAAAAACACAATTATTGTATACTATACGATGTACCTAGGCCTAAAAAACACAATTATTGTATACTATACGATGTACCTAGGCCTAAAAAACACAATTATTGTATACTATACGATGTACCTAGGCCTAAAAAACAACTCGATTAGTTCTGGTATTTCCTCTTTGTTGGCTATAAGTTGACCAAAATCTTGAATGAAAAAATGTTGAAGAACAAGGAGATTTACGAATGCCAAATCATACGATACAGCTTGTACGTGACATTGTTATGCTGATCACAATCAATCATGACAAACCGACTTACTTCTTCAAAATGGGCGGCAACATACGGGGTGTAAATATTTATTGGTCTATAAACAATCAATCGTAATCGTGAAAGCATCAGTTTCAAGAAATGATTTTCCTTTCAATTCATTTTCTAAACAGCATCAGAACTTTTATGCGAATTTTTCCATCATGAATAAACCCGGAAGCAGGGTCCATGACGGTTCTAAACTGTGCAATATTTCTTGCTTGCCAGGACCGTTTCTTTGTATCTTCATTTAGGATAGTTTTGAGTGACCTTTGTGGATGATTGTTAATCACTTCAATGTAACTGTTCTTACGTATGCTGATGAAAGTAGAACAGGGATCAACTTCTAAATTCAAGCAACAGCCTTCACCACGGTTATCTCCAGCATTGGAGCAGTTTCTATCATCACAACTGAAAAGATAAATGTCAAGCTCATCAGCATCACCATTGATTGCAATCTTTTCTAATAGAATATTTCCATATCTTATTCTTAAACTATCAATTTCCTCAACACGTACAGCGCACATGACTGACACGACTTCTGCGCCGTAGTTTCTCTGCGTTTTTGGAAATATTGATTCTGATGTCTCTTTTTGATGATAATTGATTAAAACATTTTCTTGCTCCTCGGCATTTAATATTCCAGTTGCTACCGGTCCTTTGATGAATAACTCTGGATCCATTGTGGGAAATCTGATTTGAAACAGTATGTCACATAAGACTGTTCTCTTGTTGAACACATTTTGCTCTAGGTTCTTTCGCTTGCATTCAGCATCAGCCCACCTTAAAACTGCATCAAATAGTTTCCCCTCTTCATTAATTGTCAGTTCATCAAGTTTGACAATCCTCAATAAGTTGTCGTAGCTCAAGGAAGTAAAACTGTCGGACCCTATAACTGCTTCCGTCTCGATACTAATGACCTCCAAACAGTTCATCTCTACATCTCGCCTTTCATAGAAACAAGCAGCTGTCAGAATGGTACAGACGTTGTCAGTTGTGATTTCAGATTTAAGGAAATCAGCAGCCATTTTTTCAAGTTCACGAATGTTGTATTTTCTAGCTGTGTAAAGTACCGAGAGAACATTATCACCAGTTAATTCAGCTTTGTCAGTATAAATAAATCTCAAAAGCAGCAGGAACACTTCAGGTTCAACGTCGGTTATTGGTATGACATCACCAAGTTTATGACACAGCGGCCCAAACAGCATCCTCTTAAAAACGTCACTTCTGAGTGCAAGTACGTACCGACTAGCGTTGATGATGGTTTCACCAACTGAAAAAGTTACATCACATAATTCCTGGAAATCTTCGTTACCAAAAACATAATCGTATCTCTCGTTCCAGTTGTCCATCGCATCAACCCTTTCAGCTGGAGTTTGCGGCTCGTCTAATGAAGATGCCATCCTTTGTCCAACGAAATTTGTGGAATTACTTTACTGAGAACTGAATTATCTGAGCTGTGCATTCAACACGACTGTGACTCAGCAACTCGTGAACAAAGTTAGCGTGCCACAGCAGTTCACTGCATTTTCTTGCAGCGGTAAAGGTAGCAACGTTTGGAGGAAAAAATAGCTTCAAGTGTGTTTAGCAGTTGCAAGAAAAAGCGTCTAATGCAACAGCAATGCCCGCACACATAATCTGATTTTCAAGTTGCTTAATTTTGAAGTTAAATCGCCACAAAACGCAACGCAACTGCTGCTGAAAGACAGATGCACCCCCACGTCGCAATAGACTCTTCCAATTGTTTTTGCACAACGTATAGTACAGGGTGTCTATAAAGTCTTTACAATTTTAAAAATTTATTACAAAGGCAGTTGACAAGATATCTTAACAGATTTGTTTTGTTTTATTCAGTGTTCATTTAAGTTTGAGATCACATTGAAATTTCACGTTTTATGTAGGTCTGCTGTTGATAGAAGGATCTTTTTAACTGAAACCCTAAAATGCGTACGCCTCAAGAGAAGGCACAGTATGTATCATGATTTATTAACGCAGACTCAGCAAAACTGCAGACTATAGAATTGCTAATGGAATTTTATACATCCACGCTGCCTCGCCTTGTACAAACAACTAACTGTACACTCTTTATTAACTTGGTTTATAAACTTATGACACCAACTAAGAAAAATAACTCTTCACTTTGTCTAATATCATGTGTAACTCAGCCTCTTGTCCCAATTTTATTAGGAATTAGAATAAGTTCAAGTATCTTTCAATGCTAATCAGAACTTTTTTTTAAATTTAAAGCAAGAAATGAAATTGAATTAAAGAGATATATTATTATTAAAATCATTTTATTTTATTCGTGAAACGGGGTTAAACTGGCTGAGGATCCTACACCTCAAAACAATGTAAACTATGAAAGTTGAAAGGAAAATACTATTTTTTCAAGAATTACTCAGTGAAAGAATTATTAGCACAGAGTTGAAATTGCATTCGCACCACAAGTTCTTCGCAGTTAAACCTCTTGCACAAAAAGCGGTGCTGTACCACTTAGTTCAAATGTGTTCAGGTGTGACGTGGTGCACACGTTAGCTCAGGTGTGAGTACAGCTGTAAACTTGAATCTTGAAATATAAACTTAAAGTTAGTCAAGTTTTCATATGTCATTTTCACACTGAATGATATACAGTAGCACTGTACTTCAATTTTTTCTTTCTTTGAAAATTATGCCCATTCGTAGTATTATTACTACTACTTTTATTATTATTATTATTATTATTATTATTATTATTATTATTATTATTATTATTATTATTATTGTTGTTGTTGTTATTATTATTATTGTTGTTGTTGTTGTTGTTGTTGTTGTTGTTGTTGTTGTTGTTATTATATTTATTATTATTATTATTATTATTATTATTATTATTATTATTATTATTATTATTATTATTATTATTATTATTATTATTATTATTATTATTAATGTTATTATTATTAGAATTTTTTTTGTTAGAAACTACTTTTCCTAGAAAAGTCGTTTCACAGAAAAAGTATTTCCTGGAAATACTTTTTAACAGGCGTTTTGGTTGCAAAATCTGCTATTTTAGTAGGACAAGACCTTCGGTTTCCCTTTTCTGTTTGCTTCTCCTTTTCTACCTCATTCCCCCGTATCGCTGTCACATATTTAGCTTATCTTAACCCTTTCACACCCGTTGTATCCCGTGGGATATGATAATATTTTCTGCCTTTCAAATTAGCAAAAATTTTAAAATTGGTTAGGGTTAGGGTTAGGATTAGTAGCTGTTAATAGCTATTTTGATTTAAGCCAATAACAATAGACCAAAAATAGTGATAAAATGGCAAACTGCAAAATGTACATAGCATAGAAAACTGTGCAAGGTACAGTACTTTAGAGACGACTTTGTACAAATCAGCATGGCATGCATACTAAATGTCTTAAATACTTTGAAAAATTATCCGCAGTTACCAAATGAAGCACATTTTTTGCTTTTGTTGTGTTTTTAAAGAGTCGGACTTTGTTTTTTCTGTACCTTTTTATATTTTCCATTACGACAGCTTCATTTTCATACTGTAGTGTGACCTTGTACCAGGTATATTAGGCTACGTGGGTTAATATTTTGACTGTATTGTCAGATAATTGAATTTTGAAGCTGTTTTGAGGAATCCATCATTCATGCTTTTATTAATTGTGACGGGGGTGCGGTGTCTCACAGTATCTGTAGTCCATGGACCTACAAAATCAAAATCCGGTTCAGGTGGGTTTCGAACCCAGGTTTTCATGAAGCCAAGATGTGCTGGTTCAATATTACAAATTGACAAAAATTGTGTGTTTCCAATAAACTGAAGGTTGAAGCAGAGAAATTAATGTCAAAAGACTTTCCAGTGTCTCATCTTGCGTCTACCATACTAGACAAACTACGGAACAGGTGCTTAGATAGTGTACACGCACCTGTCTGTCTGTCTGTCTGTCTGCCTGCTAGACCATATCACATCAGAAATTTTATACGTGCTACGTACTGCGGATCAAACCATCGCAATGTAGAAGGGAAGGGGAGGGAGGGAAGGGAAGGGAAGGGGGGAAAATAAGTAACATTTCTCCCTCGTAACAATACATTTTTTTATTTCAGATATATGTGCATCTAGTACAATCTTCGACGGTATTTAAGCCACGTGTGTTTTTGCTAATAATGAGGCACAAATGGCTTTTGTTGCTGAATAGAACCACTGCTCACACCCTGCTGCATGCAACACCAGTTATCCATCATGGGTTGCTTCCTTACGTTCGTAAAACCGTAGTCTATGACGTCACGTGGTGACGCAAACGCCCCGCCACACGTGTCCCTGTAACGTCTGTAATTGTGGGTCTGTATGGCTGGTTTCTGCTTAGCTGCCCTTTCCGCGTAGACCTCTCTGTTCCTATGAATGGCGTCCAGGGGTTCAAACTTCTTGTGACAACCGCAGTTTTTGTAGCCGCAACTGTTGACGCCATTAGTTCTTGTGGCGCCATCTTGCTTAATGCCACCATTTTGTTTAACATGTCTGTAAACAGGTTTTGCTGGTCTGTAAACAGGTTTTGCTGGTCTTGCTTGCAACATTTGCTGTAAGTAAGTATCCTCGCTATCAATCCTACCTATTCCACTTGTTACGGGAAGTCTTTCTTCCTCGTAATCCCCATTTCTGGAGGCATCCCGGCTGGCTCTCATCTTCTTGTAGTACTCGTAATCTGCTCTAGTGACGTCATCTGGTCTCAAAGACTGTCCCAATGGTTTGTCTTTCTGGTCGCCACAATAGCTGATTCCCCTGTCCATACGGGAGCTGGTCAGTGGTCTTACGTACGATGGCTGGTCCATACGGGAGCTGGTCCTTGGTCCTATGTACGATGGCTGGTCCATACGGGAGCTGGTCCCTGGTCCTACGTACGATGGCTGTTCCAAGGCTTCGAAGGTTCTATACGGTCGATAGTACCTCTCAGGCAGGAAGCATCGTACGGGACGCCCCGTCTGTGAAAGGTCATCTATCCGGTCGTACCTGCGGTATCCGGTAGGCACCGTCGCAGGGCGTGGTGGTATGGTCACCCGATCAATTTCGTCGAGATACTTCCCGAATTTTCTTTGCCATCTTCCCCGAATGCGCTGTTCTTTCCTGACGGCGTCCCTCCAGAATAACGTGTGTTCGATGCCCATTTCTCTTGCCATGTTTTTTGACAGCCCTCGTCTTCTTTTTCCTCTTCTTCTCTTTCTTCTTCTAAATAACTTCTTTGTTTTCTACTATGATGCGTGCACACAATTTGTAGAAACAAGAAATCAGATAAGGAAGAAGCTGGGAACACTTTCATTAGCAGTTACATACCACACAAAGTCACAGATCACCTGGTAACTAGGCAACCGTTGCTATGGCGATATGATTTGGGTGAGTATAACGCATGAAACAATTTTTTTTACTGTTTGCGAATGAAAAGCAACAGAACGAAACTGCATGAGTCTTGTAATTGTTGATTGTAAACAAACAGCCATTCAGTTGCAACACAAAAGCTGATTTTTTCTTCTTTCTGCTCGTCCTGTGAGGTAGAAAAAAGAGATTTTTATGGTCAGGAGAGCCTGTGTGACTGACCAGTGACCGGCTCGTGACATGTTGTCACTCTTTTTTTATTTATTATTATTATCACATTCAGTACAATATAAAGCACACATTGACATCAAAATTATTACTTCATACTGTATTAAATTGTTATGTTTCATACACTATCGTTATCATAAAAGAATAATTCTACTGCAGTGGGCTAGAGAAGCAAAGGCTTGTATAAGCCCACTGTCACGTGAACCCGATAAAAAAAGAATGGATGAGTGAACAAAAAAAATGAACTGGGAGAAAGGTTAGATCACACAGGAAGGGTAGAAGGATGTGTTAGTGGAAATGGTAGGAAGAAAGATAATAGATTGTGCTATGTTGACATCAGCTCTAAAGATTTATCAATGATGCCTTGTTTTGCATAATCTGTACCAGGATTGTGGTACAGATGACTATGTGGTACGGATGTGGTACTCTTGACTATGCCTGGTCCAGTGTGGTTTACTCACGTATGATAGAGCGAACAGTGTTGTGGCTCTAGCATTGTTCGTATTGTTGCTCCGTATCTCTGGCCCTTTTTGTCATACCATTGTCGGAGTCCCCTAATACTAGGCCTAGTAGGCTCACTGTTTACCCTGTAAATTTAGTGCCTCTAGGCACTAGAATTCTAGAGTTATTTAATGTTGTGTCTTGCTGTCTAAAACTTTATTTTAAAGTTAGATAAAGTTGTTGATTATTCATCTTCTTTCGGTAAAGTGTTCAATAACTAGATAGCTTGCTTTAATAAAGAATTGTTTCCGTACTTGTTGTCAGCTCTAATTTACAGTAGGTACCAGACTAACAATAGAGTGGTGCGTACTTCATTTGAAATCACATCGGTTCATTCAATTCGCATTTTAATTTACAGTAGGTACCAGACTAACAATAGAGTGGTGCGTACTTCATTTGAAATCACATCGGTTCATTCAATTCGCATTTTAATTTACAGTAGGAACCAGACTAACAATAGAGTAGTGCGTACTTCATTTGAAATTACATCGGTTCATTCAATTCGCATTTTAATTTACAGTAGGTACCAGACTAACAATAGAGTGGTGCGTACTTCATTTTAAATCGCATCGGCTCATTCAATTCGCATTTGTTCCTACTTAACAGTAGAGATTTGAGATTCGTTCTCTCATGACGCACCGCCCGAACTGATTTTAGTAACTACTCGTCTACTGATTTTTCGTAACCTACTACACTTTGAGGTATAACAAAAGTAATCATGTCAACGCCTATAATAATACCAAAGAGTTTCTAGTAATTAAATAATAGTTTAAAAAGTCAACTGACGGCGGGTGAGCCCAACTAGTGCTGACGTCACAACTGAACATAATTTTCAACATTACAAACATTTCAGACGATTGTTTTGAGCTATAGTGTAAAATTGGATCCGGTTTTCCGTTAAACTGACCTCACAAAATGGACGCTTAGTTATATTAAAACTTACAATGCGTCTTTTTTATTTCTACAAACATGTCTACAAGATTTTAAAATTAATATGCGGGCATCCATTATATCCAAAAACATCAGGCGTCCTCTAGCTCGCTAACAATGGGCGATGTTTACAGCTTCACGTGGTCGTCACGTGATCTCGATTTCTGGTCACGTGATTTTGGTCTCTGATCACGTGATCTGTGAAATCTTTGTAATATATAGAATACGTGGCTTGGTACTTGGCGGCTTTTCCATCACTGAAGACGCTGAAATCTCTGTAGGGTTGGTGATACCTTTCTGGCCACAGACAAGTGACTTGACGGGTGTGTGAAATTTTCCCGTATGTGTCCAGTCCTGGATGACGGTATCCTGTACATGCAGTCACGGGACGTTGCTGTGGCGCTACCTACAATAAGAGAAGCCTTTTAAATAACTTGATTTATTCACCTGGACATTTTATTTGTCCTGTTTATCCTTGATCCGTTTTTACATCAATCCATCATTTCCTCCATCTATCCGTCATTTCCTTCATCAATCCATCATTTCCTTCATCAATCCATCATTTCCTTCATCAATCCATCATTTCCTTCATCAATCCATCATTTCCTTCATCTATCCATCATTTCCTTCATCAATCCATCATTTCCTTCATCAATCCATCATTTCCTTCATCAATCCATCATTTCCTTCATCAATCCATCATTTCCTTCATCTGTCTATTATTTCCTTCATCAATCCATCATTTCCTTCATCAATCCATCATTTCCTTCATCTATCCATCATTTCCTTCATCAATCCATCATTTCCTTCATCTGTCCATTATTTCCTTCATCAATCCATCATTTCCTTCATCAATCCATCATTTCCTTCATCAATCCATCATTTCCTTCATCAATCCATCATTTCCTTCATCAATCCATCATTTCCTTCATCAATCCATCATTTCCTTCATCTATCCATCATTTCCTTCATCAATCCATCATTTCCTTCATCAATCCATCATTTCCTTCATCTATCCATCATTTCCTTCATCAATCCATCATTTCCTTCATCTGTCCATCATTTCCTTCATCTGTCCGTCTGTATCTTCTGTCTATCTGTATGTCTATTTTGCACGTCTGTCTGACTAACTTTTTACTGTCTGCATGCCTGCTTGCCTCTCTACCAACTTATTTAAGTAATTACTTACTTACCTAACCACCAATCTACTTACCTACCTACCTACCTACTTACCTACCTACCTACCTACCTACCTACCTACCTACCTACCTACCTACCTACCTACCTACCTACCTACCTACCTACCTACCTACCTACCTACCTACCTACCTACCTACCTACCTACCTACCTACCTACCTACCTACCTACCTACCTACCTACCTACCTACCTACCTACCTACTTACCTACCTACTTACCTACCTACCTACCTACCTACCTACCTACCTACCTACCTACCTACCTACCTACCTACTTACCTACCTACTTACCTACCTACCTACCTACCTACCTCCCTACCTACCTAACTGCCTATCTACCTACCTGCCTACGTAACCAGCTACCTATCAACCTAGATACGTGCCTACCTACCTACCTACCTGCCTAACTAACTACCTACCTACCTACCTACCTACATACCTACATACCTGCCCGGCTACCTACCTACCTACCTACCTGCCTACCTACTTACATACCTACCTACCTACCTACCTACCTACCTATGCCTAGTTACTTACATACCTGGCTACCTACCTACCTCCCATCTACCTATTTTTGTTATCTACCTACTTACCGACCTACCTATCTATCAGCCTGTCTAATAACCTACCTACGTAGCTACCTACATAATAAAGTAACTTCCAATCAATGTACCTGTGTAGTTATGTCTAGGTACCTGTCAATCTGCCTTAGAAAAAACCATCTGCCCAAACCCGTGACCATTCTCGTAGGGCATGAATCATTTAAACACCGCTATCTAGTGCTGCCCTCTACTGTTGAACAGGTAACATAAATTCTATTAAATACCTCAGTTGGAACTTCTACATTAGGAAAGTATTTTCCGTACGTTCTTGCCCAAGCTGCGCGCGCAGCGTTTTCCTTGTTGATGATTTCCCGCCAGTAATTCGTGTGATTCACCCCTTGTTCTCGCGCCATCTTCTGGAAGATTCTGGAACGATTTCCGGATTTTAAATGCCGCACTTCGATGCTCCCCGAAGCTCGAGGGACGTCTTCCTGTCAGGCTCTTCGCTTGTCCGCCATCTTGAACATTTTGCTTGTTCAAACGTCAGCAAAATGCGATAGCCATTGGTCACCAACTGACCAAGCAACGAGTGCTGCAACGATGTAAATTAGAGAACGTTAGTCTTGGAGTTTACAGAGCAGACAACGCAGTAACCTCAGAGCCTATGACGTCACAATTGACGTCATCAAAGCTAGTGCAGTAGTTACGATTACGTCGTAGTAGCAAAAGTCTTCACCTTCTTTTAAGAAGCCATTGACGCATGCGTAGTACTTTGATATCTCGTCTTTAACATGCGACAAATAAACACTCTTTATAAATAATTAAATAAATAAAATAAATAAATAAATAAAAAGCTTAAAAGGTCGTCTTGAAACTTTATATTATGTGCATGTTGTCCTGTTGCATACAGAGCTTGCGATGGCAGTAAAGCTGTATAAAACTTGTAAATTTAAACTAACTATAATGACCATTAAGTGCAGCCATTTTAACAGTATGTCGTCTTGAAATTTTATATTATGTGCATGCTGTCCTGTTGCATACAGAGCTTGCGATGGCAGTAAAGCTGTATAAAACTTGTAAATTTAAACTAACTATAATGACCATTAAGTGCAGCCATTTTAACAGTATGTCGTCTTGAAATTTTATATTATGTGCATGCTGTCCTGTTGCATACAGAGCTTGCGATGGCAGTAACGCTGTATAAAACTTGTAAATTTAAACTAACTATGATGACCATTAAGTGCAGCCATTTTAACAGTATGTCGTCTTGAAATTTTATATTATGTGCATGCTGTCCTGTTGCATGCAGAGCTTGCGATGGCAGTAACGCTGTATAAAACTTGTAAATTTAAACTAACTATAATGACCATTAAGTGCAGCCATTTTAACAGTATGTCGTCTTGAAATTTTATATCATGTGCATGCTGTCCTGTTGCATACAGAGCTTGCGATGGCAGTAACGCTGTATAAAACTTGTAAATTTAAACTAACTATGATGTCCATTAAGTGCAGCCATTTTAACAGTATGTCATCTTGAAATTTTATATCATGTACATGTTGTCCTGTTGCATATAGAGCTTGCGATGGCAGTAACGCTGTATAAAACTTGTAAATTTAAACTAACTATGATGTCCATTAAGTGCAGCCATTTTAACAGTATGTCATCTTGAAATTTTATATCATGTACATGTTGTCCTGTTGCATATAGAGCTTGCGATGGCAGTAATGCTGTATAAAACTTGTAAATTTAAACTAACTCTGATGACTATTAAGTGCAGCCATTTTAACAGTATGTCATCTTGAAATTTTATATCATGTACATGTTGTCCTGTTGCATATAGAGCTTGCGATGGCAGTAATGCTGTATAAAACTTGTAAATTTAAACTAACTCTGATGACCATTAAGTGCAGCCATTCTAACAAACTCAGAGCATTTCTAATACATTTTTCACTAACTAATCAAAAGTTTAAATGACTTTATATTGTCAATGTGAAGTATAATGTGTTTTTTGTGAATCAGCGGTGCACACTGGGATAGCGATGCCATGCCGCTTTACCAGGTCATGCGAACATTTTAAATTATCAAAAAAAATTTTTAGTTACATAAGTTTTTCAAGTACAAGTCATTGTACAGAAAGTTCTTCCACGACGTACTTCCTTCTCTCCCCACTTAAGCTCCTCTTCCTCCTTCTCTCCATTTAAACAATCATTACATTCAATGGATACATAATTGTTTCATTTCTACATCGTTATAACATAATTCTTTTTAAGGCTGTCGGGACAGAAGAAAAGAAATGTTGGTGGAAGTTGGAATTGTGCATTATAATTAGGTGCTGCCATCTATGGGCTAATCCTGTTACATTCTACCAGCTGACTACTTCAGTATAATTGTATGGTCCAGTGAATGCATACACACTGGTCCTCTCCCTATTTAAAAGTAATGGTTGTTGTGAAGCCTGTGCAACTCTGCGTAGGTAAAGTCCTGTACGTAAACATAGACATAGACATAGACATAGACATAGACACAGACATAGACATAGACATAGACATAGACACAGACATAGACATAGCACATTTATTTTCCCCAATTAGTTTGACATAAAAAGTTTTTTTAGATATTACGTAATTATAATCGTGGAGTAGGGGAGGGAAGGACCATAGGGTCATCTAGTCTCCTGCCCTTTCTTATAAATAGATTGGTATATTAAAAATTAACGGTGATGCTGCAGATAACAAAAACAAGAACAAATAAGAAAAAAATACAAATAAAAACAGTATAAATGATACAAATTATCCAAAAAGAACTGAAAACAAAAAAATAATGATAATAAAGTTGGATACCAAAATCTAAACAATATACCTGTATATACTGACTGTTTTTGCTTTCTAGTCACTCTCACTCTCAGTGGTCAGTGCAGGACACTCTCACTCTCAGTGTTCAGTGCAGGACACTCTCACTCTCAGTGTTCAGTGCAGGACATTCTCACTCTCAGTGGTCAGTGCAGGACACTCTCACTCTCAGTGTTCAGTGCAGGACACTCTCACTCTCAGTGTTCAGTGCAGGACACTCTCACTCTCAGTGGTCAGTGCAGGACACTCTCATTCTCAGTGGTCTGTGCAGGACACTCTCACTCTCAGTGTTCAGTGCAGGACACTCTCACTCTCAGTGTTCAGTGCAGGACACTCTCACTCTCAGTGTTCAGTGCAGGACACTCTCACTCTCAGTGGTCAGTGCAGGACACTCTCACTCTCAGTGGTCTGTGCAGGACACTCTCACTCTCAGTGGTCTGTGCAGGACACTCTCACTCTCAGTGGTCAGTGCAGGACACTCTCACTCTCAGTGTTCAGTGCAGGACACTCTCACTCTCAGTGTTCAGTGCAGGACACTCTCACTCTCAGTGTTCAGTGCAGGACACTCTCACTCTCAGTGTTCAGTGCAGGACACTCTCACTCTCAGTGGTCAGTGCAGGACACTCTCACTCTCAGTGTTCAGTGCAGGACACTCTCACTCTCAGTGTTCAGTGCAGGACACTCTCACTCTCAGTGGTCAGTGCAGGACACTCTCACTCTCAGTGTTCAGTGCAGGACACTCTCACTCTCAGTGGTCTGTGCAGGACACTCTCACTCTCAGTGGTCAGTGCAGGACACTCTCACTCTCAGTGTTCAGTGCAGGACACTCTCACTCTCAGTGTTCAGTGCAGGACACTCTCACTCTCAGTGGTCTGTGCAGGACACTCTCACTCTCAGTGTTCAGTGCAGGACACTCTCACTCTCAGTGTTCAGTGCAGGAGACTCTCACTCTCAGTGGTCTGTGCAGGACACTCTCACTCTCAGTGTTCAGTGCAGGACACTCTCACTCTCAGTGTTCAGTGCAGCAGTTATGCTACTCATGTGTCTGTAGTTTAATAAACACTTTTCTGTCCTATTCACACTTCTCTGTGTCTAAACTCAATCATAACAAAGTGAGTGAACAACAACTTCAACTTTCACAGGCTCCATTATCATGGTGTCGTCTCCAAAAACGTTATTTGGGTTCTTGGACACACTGGACATAAACACAATCCTAGAAGGATCAAACGTCTAGATGATAGCTGATTATTAGTTCCATCTGTTTGTCCACAAAACGTCACGTGATTTGATCGGCTTCATTAGATATTCAAAAGGCAAACAAGAAATCAACTGACTGACCAACCAATTTGCCAAGTAACCGAGTAACCAGAAAGAGAACATTGTTGGTGTAGCGAGATTAATGGTCATTTTGAGAAAAAAGCAAACAAGAGTGCATCTCTCCCTCTCTCTCTCTCTGCCGCTCTCTTTCTCTGTTTCTTTCTCTCTCTTTCTCTCTCTCTCTGCTTCACTCACTCACTCACTCACTCACTCACTCACTCACTCACTGACTCATTCACTCAATAGGGTGGCTTCTAAGTGCGAAATAGGTGAAAATTCACAAAGAAGCAGAACATCTGCTTATATACTTAGTTTTTCTCTCGAGCCTCTTGTCTGTGGAATTCTTTCCTCAAAATTTTTTGCCTGATTTCCTTTTTCCATGATTCAAGAACATGCGCTCAACAGCTGAACCTGTCCTCCTATCCATTGTAGCCGCTGTCCAGAAAGCAGAAAAGCAAAGCAAGGAAAAGACAACAAAAATGAAAACAACAATCACCAAAAAGGAATTTAATTGCAATATAACTATAAAATTATTATGCACATTGTAAGATCATTTGTTGTAACGATAGATACAAGGTTCCCTGTCATCCCCTCCCTTTCACCCCCCCCCACCCCAAGAAATGCATTTGACTAATAGTTTTAGTACTTTTGCTCACAGTTAATCAAAAGTAAATACAAATTAAAATCATTGCTGCCACAAGAGGTCACCAGAGTTTCCTACAGCGTCACCCCATTCTTCCTGTAAAAAAACCGCATAGAGTGTGACAGTGGATAGTAGGGATCCGGGATTCCCTGATTTTGCCGGATGTCCCAACCGATCTCCAGTGAACTCGTGACCGGATATTCGTACCTTCAGGGAAAAAACAAAATGTCACAACAAAATAGGAACGTTTAGAAATAAAAAACACAAATATATGAGTAGACATAGAAAGAAGGCCTATTATTAAACAATCAGGCAGACAAACAGACAGACAGACAGACAGACAGACAAAACAGACAAACAAACAGACAAACAGACAAACAGACAAACAGACAAACAGACAGACAGACAAGACAGACAGACAGACAAGACAGACAGACTGATAGACAAGACAGACAGACAGACAAACAGACAAACAGACAAACAGACAAACAGACAAACAGACAAACAGACAGACAGACAGACAGACAAACAGACAAACAGACAGACAGACAAGACAGACAGATTAACAGACAAGACAGACAGACAGACAGACAGACAGACAAACAGAGAAACTAAAATAGAGACTTTAAATGTAAAATGTCTAATAATTTAACCAATATGATAAGAACTCGTTTAGGTTTTTTCGGCACACTGCCGGCTGCGATAAAGTCAACTGAATTCAGATTTCCTACTTGGCGCATGCGCAGAAAGTTTAGACCAAATGTTTCTGACGTGCGCAGGAAGTGTGGCCCTCGCATGCGCAAACAGTTTAATTCTCACACTTCACGCATACACAGGAAGTTACGTCATGAAAATTTGGGCATCGGACGAACAGAGAGACAAGCAGACGATCACACGTCAAATAGGGAAAGTGACAAAAAGTAGAGAAGACAGACAAACAAATTCATAAACAGATCAAACAAGCAAGGCAACAACTAAATAAAGAGCAGTCAAACAACAACAACAACAAGCAACTATATAAACAAATAAACAAACTGCTGGACAGATCAAACAAGCAAGACAACAACTAAATAAAGAGCAGTCAAACAACAACAAGCAACTATATAAACAAATAAACAAACTGATGGACAGATCAAACAAGCAAGACAACAACTAAATAAAGAGCAGTCAAACAACAACAAGCAACAACAACAACAAACAAGCAACTATATAAACAAATAAACAAACTGATGGGTAGATCAAACAAGCAAGACAACAACTAAATAAGGAGCAGCTAAATAGCAACAACAACAACAAGCAACTACATAAACAAACAAATAAGCAAGTCAATAAGCAGCAAACAAATAAACAAATATACATACAAACAAACATAAATACAAAATCACATTTTCAAAAAAACAATAAACAATCAGAACCTATCTTCTGGGTCGATATTCATTCTGGTTCTTAGATACTCATGGCGTCCCTGCTGTTCCTTGGTAACGCCCTTGTACAACAACTTTCTCACATCTGATGGGACAGGACGCTGGAAGGGTGGGGTGGTATCAACGTCCAGCTTGGCAGCCAATTCTAAGAGGACGTCCAGTTCACTGGGTTTCCTCCTGTAATGAATCCTACACGCCGGGACCTCGCATGGCTTCTCTTCACTTGGTGTCTCTCCTTTGCGCATGCTCAGTAGTCTGGCTTCAGCAGCAGCTTTCTGCTCTTCCTCTACGTCATTCTTGTATTTCGTGAACCACGTGGTCCGGGCTCGATTCTCGTTGGCGACGAGCTCCTTCAGGAAGTTCTGGCGGATGAAGCCCATATTCAGTTCCCGGGCCATCTTGAATTTCTGCTGTGTGTCTTTAAAAGATGACTGGAGTTGATGATGACAGCGTCAGCTTACAGGTGCCAGTTGTGAAAATGACAAACCTTAAAGCAAAAGAAAATACTCTTGACAGACCTTGAAGCACAAGAAAACACTCTTGACAGACCTTAAAGCATAAGAAAACACTCTTGTTAGATCTCAAAGCACAAGAATACTATCTTGTTAGACCTTAAAGCACAAGAAAACACTCTTGGCAGACCTTGAAGTACAAGAAAACACTCTTGACAGACCTTGCAGCACAAGAAAACACTCTTGACAGACCATAAAGTACAAGAAAATACTCTTGACAGACCTTAAAGTACAAGAAAACACTCTTGACAGACCTCAAAGTACAAGAAAATACTCTTGACAGACCTTCAAGCAAAAGAAAACACTCTTGGCAAACCTTGCAGCACAAGAAAACACTCTTGGCAGACCTTGAAGCACAAGAAAACACTCTTGACAGACCTTAAAGCACAAGAAAACACTCTTGTTAGATCTCAAAGCACAAGAATACTATCTTGTTAGACCTTAAAGCACAAGAAAACACTCTTGACAGACCTTAAAGTACAAGAAAACACTCTTGGCAGACCTCAAAGTACAAGAAAATACTCTTGACAGCCTTAAAGTACAAGAAAACACTCTTGACAGACCTTACAGCACAAGAAAACACTCTTGACAGACCTTAAAGCACAAGAAAATACTCTTGACAGACCTTAAAGTACAAGAAAACACTCTTGGCAGACCTTGAAGCACAAAAAACACTCTTGACAGACCTTGAAGCACAAGAAAACACTCTTGACAGACCTTAAAGCACAAGAAAACACTCTTGTTAGATCTCAAAGCACAAGAATACTATCTTGTTAGACCTTAAAGCACAAGAAAACACTCTTGACAAACCTTAAAGTACAAGAAAACACTCTTCACAGACCCCAAAGTACAAGAAAATACTCTTGACAGACCTTAAAGTACAAGAAACACTCTTGACAGACCTTAAAGCACAAGAAAACACTCTTGACAGACCTTAAAGCATAAGAAAATACTCTTGACAGACCTTAAAGTACAAGAAAATACTCTTGTTAGATCTCAAAGCACAAGAATACTATCTTGTTAGACCTTAAAGCACACGAAAACACTCTTGACAGACCTTAAAGTACAAGAAAACACTCTTGGCAGACCTTAAAGTACAAGAAAACACTCTTGACAGACCTTGAAGCACAAGAAAACACGCTTGACAGACCTTGAAGCAAAAGAAAACACTCTTGGCAAACCTTGCAGCACAAGAAAACACTCTTGTTAGGTCTCAAAGCACAAAAATAGTCTTTTGACAAACACTTCAAGCACAAGAAAACACACTGGGATGATAAATCAATGGTGCACACTGGGATGATAAATCAATGGTGCACACTGGGATGATAAATCAATAGTGCACACTGGGATGGTGAATCGATGGTGGACACAGGGATGGTGAATCAGTGGTGCACACTGGGATGGTGAATCAGTGGTGCACACTGGGGTGATAAATCAATGGTGCACACTGGGATGGTGAATCGATGGTGGACACAGGGATGGTGAATCAGTGGTGCACACTGGGATGATAAATCAATGGTGCACACTGGGATGGTGAATCAGTGGTGCACACTGGGATGGTGAATCTATGGTGCACACTGGGATGGTGAATCAATGGTGCACACTGTGATGGTGAATCAATGGTGCACACTGGGATGGTAAATCAATGGTGCACACTGGAATGGTGAATCAATGGTGCACACTGGGATGGTGAATCAATGGTGCACACTGTGATGGTGAATCAATGGTGCACACTGGGATGGTAAATCAATGGTGCACACTGGGATGGTGAATCGGTGGTGTACACTGGGATGGTAAATCAATGGTTTACACTGGGATGGTGAATCAATGGTGCACACTGGGATGGTGAATCAATGGTGCACACTGGGATGGTGAATCAATGGTGCACACTGTGATGGTGAATCAATGGTGCACACTGGGATGGTAAATCAATGGTGCACACTGGGATGGTGAATCGGTGGTGTACACTGGGATGGTAAATCAATGGTTTACACTGGGATGGTGAATCAATGGTGCACACTGGGATGGTGAATCAGTGGTGCACACTGGGATGGTGACACAATGACGTTTTATCAGTTGGCACGAATATTTTAAATTATCGAAAATTTTCTTTTCCAATTACAACTCTGTCTACATCTAAATATCCAATTACGATTACGATTACGATTACGATTACGATTACGATTACGATTACGATTACGATTACGATTACGATTACGATTACGATTACGATTACAATTACAATTACATACGACTTTAAAAAATTTTAGCATAATGGTAAGTATTGTAACTTTGTATGGAAAGTTTTTTCATTTTTTCATTTTCTTTCCCTTTGAGCAGCCTAGCAGAAGACTATTCAGCATAACTAAACAGTGAAATGTGAAAAGTTTTAATGATATTAAGAACGTCTTATCGAATTTGGGACTTTAGTTTGTTTTTCTAGTTTATCTAAAAGCTTTTCTCTAGTAAACTGAATCCTGTTTTCAGCAACGAGTGGCTAACGATAGATTGGATCCGTAGGAGTTTTTATGAATGATGAGGTGCTACAGCTAGGTAAAGTTACCTTGTTTTTTCCTGCATCCCAAAACTATCCCAGATCTTTACTTATCGAATCTGTAGGAAAAATAAGAACAAAATTTTACCTCGATTTTAAAATTTTCAACAAAAATTTACGTCTAAATTAAAACGAAATTGACTGAGTGTGGTTTGCTATAAATGTCCAATTTGCCTTACCTGTAATCCGTCAGCGTCAAGTGTGACCCGTGGAAAGTATGGAGTTTCACATCCTTGCGCAGTGACGTCACGTCCTTGCGCAGTGACGTCATAAAGCAAACGCCAGAGGGCACAGTTCAGATTCACACGACGTTCGTAGCTGGTACCAGTTGAGAAGCAAAAAATAATGATTAAATTGAATGGCTAAGAAGTTCACAACCAGTTACAATGATGCGTTAAACTCACAAAATCGAGTATTTTAACTCAAATCTGACGAAAAGTAAAAATAAATTCGGTCTAAATTAAAACACTAATATTAGAATGCATTAATATTGGCTAAGAATCACTTAAATTTAATCTACTTATTAGCATTTCTGCTGTCTAGATCGGAGAACTAAAATTAAATTTAAAAATCGCAACTTAATTAATTAATTAATTAAAAAACTCAATTAATAACATCTAAAAACGGTTATTTCTCACTCGTCGTCATGGAAACGCTAAAAATGTTTACACAGTATAAGGACTTGCACGAAAAATTCTTTTCCAAACTTTTATTTACCTTTTCTCGTTCCATAGAGAAAGCGGCAGCGGTTGCTATGCAGCGCGTGACGTCATCTGGTGACATCATTGTCTGTTGATGATACAATTCGTACACGTCATCATGTAACGAGCTAAGTGAAGCTTCGTCCCGGTTGTCACGTCCTTCCTGTGCTGCTCTGTTGATCTCTGCTTTGGGAATTCTCCTGTAACTTTTTTGTCTGCTGTACGAGAAAGTTTGGTGGTTTAAAGATGGCTAAACATTCTAAGAAGCACAGGTATCATTTATCTTGATTGACTATCTTGTTTTGTAGTTTAGTTCAGGAGATGAGTTGCCACCATCGTTTACCCGGGCCATCAATGAGGTAGGCTTGCCTGCAAGGTTCCCAGATTGGGAAACTTCCCAGTTTCTAAGTGTAGTGACGAGGCTAAGGCGCCTGCG
>JAQGDQ010001175.1:32500-42500 GCA_030141605.1 Tubiluchus corallicola
TCTGCAAAAGCGTTTCAGATAAATAAATAGTAGGTTAAATATTTTATTAAATTTTATGGAATTTCAAATTTACTGCTCTGCTCATGCATTACCTGACGAACGTGTGTAGTTCGTCACAAACTAACACATCTGAACTGAGAGGTACAGCAATTGTTTTCGTGCAATGCGTTTCCGTAATGCAGGCGCTAGTGCCCGTCCAGTTAGTGAATGATGAAATGCATGTAACAGGACAGAAATAGTGGCGCGAACGCGAAATTGTGTTTGTGTGGTAATAATTCTTTCACTCTAGTGCTAACTAAAGACCTTTTGTTTACCTTTTCTGATTTGGTTCTTCATGGTCACTTTCGCCATCTAGTGCTAGTTAGAGACACTACATTTCATTTTCTAATTGTGCAAGTTATGGGAGTAGAGTACAGCACACACAACACAGTTCTTTTTTAATACTTTTTTCCGTTTCCCTTTTCTACATGGTCACTTTCGCCATCTAGTGCTAGTTAGAGACACTACATTTCATTTTCTAATTGTGCAAGTTATGGGAGTAGAGTACAGCAGACACAACACAGTTCTTTTTTAATACTTTTTCCGTTTCACTTTTTTACATGGTCACTTTCGCCATCTAGTGCTAGTTAGAGACACTACATTTCATTTTCTAATTGTGCAAGTTATGGGATTAGAGTACAGCAGACACAACACAGTTCTTTTTTAATACTTTTTTCCGTTTCACTTTTCTACATGGTCACTTTCGCCATCTAGTGCTAGTTAGAGACACTTTCATATTTAGTAGTTTTTACTGTACTCTACTCTCATAAATTGCACAGTTTCTTTTCTGTTTCCCGTTTTTTGTTTTCCTTTTCAGATTTGGTTCTACATGGTCACTTTCGCCATCTAGTGCTAGTTAGAGACACTACATTTCATTTTCTAATAGTCTGAGTTATGTGACAATTTTTTAACATGTTTTCCGTGTATAGAAACTGAATTCTTGAGCTCTATTTATCGCTAATCATGATTTAAGATCTTTCTTTTTTCAGTAGTGGTCCAGCTCTTGTTTGTATTTTAATAAATAAATTATATATTATATAATTGCCTGTAGTGAAGAAACTATTGCAACACGCTGATTTTGTTCAAATATAATAATAGTTTATTAACGTGATTGATGGTAATTTGAAGCAAACATAGGCCTAATAATAAACGAATTGTACGTACTATAATGAGTAAATATCAGAATAATATCG
The DNA here is from genome assembly GCA_030141605.1 of Tubiluchus corallicola. NCBI lineage: Eukaryota > Metazoa > Priapulida > Priapulimorpha > Priapulimorphida > Tubiluchidae > Tubiluchus > Tubiluchus corallicola. The sequence continues at coordinate 33,733 of JAQGDQ010001175.1, forward strand.
AAGTATATTCACCAATGAAGAAAAACACAGGTATACAAAAATACAAATTTAACAAAAAATGTATCTGTAACACAATAATATCAGAAACAAGTGAAATAATTATTCAAATGACGATGGTAATCGTAAAGTCATTATACAGGTGGGCCAAAAAAATTATCGTTTAATTATTTAATAAAAGACTCGTTAACTTTAACCCAAAAAAACCATAAGCTTGCAGATGACGTCATTATTAATGGCATAAATGACGCAGCTAGTGATTATAAAAAAACATGGGAGGTTGTAGATGCAAAAAAGGCTACAGATGACTTTTCAACATCAACAACAGTGCCCTCTGTAATCTCCTCTATCTTCAATGATGAAAGAAAAATACAATTATTGTATACTATACGATGTACCTAGGCCTAAAAAACAACACAATTATTGTATACTATACGATGTACCTAGGCCTAAAAAAACCCACAATTATTGTATACTATATGATGTACGTAGGCCTAAAAAACAACAACTATTGTATACTATACGATCTACCTAGGCCTAAAAAAGCACAATTATTGTACACTATACGATGAACATAGGCCTAAAAACAACACAATTATTGTATACTATACAAAGTACCTAGGCCTAAAAAAAGCACAATTACTGTATACTGTACGATGTACCTAGGCCTAAAAAAGCACAATTATTGTATACTATACGATGTACACAGGCCTAAAAAACAACACAATTATTGTATACTATACGATGTACCTAGGCCTAAAAAAAGCACAATTATTGTATACTATACGATGTACCTAGGCCTAAAAAACAACACAATTATTGTATACTATACGATGTACCTAGGCCTAAACAAGCACAATTATTGTATACTATACGGTGTACGTAGGCCTAAAAACAACAATTATTGTATACTATACGATGTATCTAGGCCTAAAAACACAATTATTGTATACTATACGATGTACCTAGGCCTAAAAAAGCACAATTAGTGTATACTATACGATGTACTTGGCCTAACAAACAACACAATTATTGTATACAATACGATGTACCTAGGCCTAAAAAAGCACAATTATTGTATACTATACGATGTACGTAGGCCTAAAAAAGCACAATTATTGTATACTATACGATGTACCTAGGCCTAAAAAACACAATTATTGTATACTATACGATGACCTAGGCCTAAAAAACAAGTCGATAAGTTTTGGTATTTTCTCTGTGTTGGCTATAAGTTGACCAAAATCTTGAATGAAAAAATGTTGAAGAACAAGGAGATTTACGAATGCCAAATCATACGATACAGCTTGTACGTGACATTGTTATGCTGATCACAATCAATCATGACAAACCGACTTACTTCTTCAAAATGGGCGGCAACGTACGGGGTGTAAATATTTATTGGTCTATAAACAATCAATCGTAATCGTGAAAGCATCAGTTTCAAGAAATGATTTTCCTTTCAATTCATTTTCTAAGCAGCGTCACAACTTTTATGCGAATTTTTCCATTATTAATAAAACCGGAAGCACGGTTCATGACGGTTCTAAACTGTGCAATATTTCTCGCATACCAGAGCCCTGTCTCTGTATCTTTATTTAGAATAGTTTTGAGTGACCTTTGTGGATGATTGTTAATCACTTCAATGTAACTGTTCTTACGTATGCTGATGAAAGTACAACAGGGACAAACTACTAAATTCAAGCAACAGCCTTCACCACGGTTATCTCCAGCATTGGAGCAGTTTCCATAATCACAACTGAAAAGACTAATGATAAGCTTATCAGCATCACCAATGGTTGCAGTCTTTTCTGATAGAATACCTGCCCATGGTCTTATTGGTCTTATTCCTAAACTATCAATTGTCTTAACAGGTTTAGCACACATGACTGACACAACTTCTGCGCCGTAGTTTCTCTGCGTTTTTGGAAATATTGATTCTGATGTCTCTTCTTGATGATAATTGATTAGAACATTTTCTTGCTCCTCGGCATTTAATATTCCAGTTGCTACCGGTCCTTTGATGAATAACTCTGGGTCCATTGTGGGAAATCTGATTTGAAACAATATGTCACATAAGACTGTTCTTTTGTTGAACACATTTTGCTCCATGTTCTTTCGCTTGCATTCAGCATCAGCCCATCTTAAAACTGCATCAAATAGTTTCACCTCTTCAGTAATAGTCAGTTCATCAAGTTTGACAATCCTCAATAAGTTGTCGTAGCTCAAGGAAGTAAAACTGTCGGACTTTATAACTGCTTCCGTCTCTACACTAATAACCTCCAAACACTTCATCTCTACATCTCGCTTTTCATAGAAACAAGCAGCTGTCAGAATGGTACAGACGTTGTCAGTTGTGATTTCAAATTTAAGGAAATCAGCAGCCACTTTTTCAAGTTCACGAATGTTGTATTTTTTAGCTAAGTAAATTACCGAAAGAACATTATCACCAGTTAATTCAGCTTGGTCGGTATAAATAAATCTCAAAAGCAGCAGGAACACGTCAGGTTCAACGTCGGTTATTGGTATGACATCACCAAGTTTATGACACAGCGGCCCAAACAGCATCCTCTTAAAAACGTCACTTCTGAGTGCAAGTAAGTACCGACTAGCGTTGATGATGATTTCACCAACTGAAAAAGTTACATCACATAATTCCTGGAAATCTTCGTTACCAAAAACATAATCGTATCTCTCGTTCCAGTTACCCATCGCATCAACCCTTTCAGCTGGAGTTTGCGGCTCGTCTAATGAAGATGCCATCCTTTGTCCAACGAAATTTGTGGAATTACTTTACTGAGAACTGAATTATCTGAGCTGTGCATTCAACACGACTGACTCAGCAACTCGTGAACAAAGTTAGCGTGCCACAGCAGTTCACTGCATTTTCTTGCAGCGGTAAAGGTAGCAACGTTTGGAGGAAAAAATAGCTTCAAGTGTGTTTAGAAGTTGCAAGAAAAAGTGTCTAATGCAACAGCAGTGCCCGCACACATAATCTGATTTTTAAGTTGCTTAATTTTGAAGTTGAATCGCCACAAAACGCAACGCAACTGCTCCTGAAAGACAGATGCACCCCCACGTCGCAATAGACTCTTCCACTTGTTTTTGCACAACGTATAGTTAGACCTTAGACCTTAGTCCTTCCTGCGCATTGATGCACATTGGGCAGACAGCATTTTCCACTGAGTTCTATCGGCGGCTTCGTTCTCTACGTTTTCCCAACGTATGTTGACAGCTCGAAGGTGAACAACGTATAGTACAGGGTGTCTATAAAGTCTTTACAATTTTAAAAATTTATTACAAAGGCAGTTGACAAGATACCTTAACAGATTTGTTTTGTTTTATTCAGTGTTCATTTAAGTTTGAGATCACATTGAAATTTCGCGTTTTATGTACGTCTCCTGTTGGTAGAAGGGTCTTGTTAACTGAAAACCCCAAAATGCGTACGCCTCAAGAGAAGGCACAGTATGTATCATGGTTTATCAACGCAGACTCAGCAAAACTGCAGACTGTAGAATTGCTAATGCAATTTTCTGACCTCTCTGCTGAACTTGTATAAATGGTTGGTGTAACTACAGACACGAGATGGAGTAAAGTAAACATACAGTCATAATTTTATACAGTCACATCAACGCTGCCTCGCCTTGTACAAACAACTAACTGTACACTCTTTGTTAACTTGGTTTATAAACTTATGACACCAACTAAGAAAAATAACTCTTCACTTTGTCCAATATCATGTGTAACTTAAGCATCTTGTTCCAATTTTATTTGAAATTAGAATAAGTTCAAGTATCTTTCAATGCTAATCAGAACTTTTTTTTAAATTTAAAGGAAGAAATGAAAAACAACAAATTAAAGAGATATATTATTATTAAAATCATTTTATTTTATTCGTGAAACGGGGTTAAACTGGCTGAGGATCCTACACCTCAAAACAATGTAAACTATGAAAGTTGAAAGGAAAATACTATTTTTTCAAGAATGGCTTAGTGAAAGAATTATTAGCACAGAGTTGAAATTGCATTCGCACCATAAGTTCTTCGCAGTTAAACCTCTTGCACAAAAACCGGTGCTGTACCACTTAGTTCAAATGTGTTCAGGTGTGACGTGGTGCACACGTTAGCTCAGGTGTGAGTTCAGCTGTAAACTTGAATCTTGAATTATAAATTTCAATTTTGTCAAGTTTTCATATGTCATTTTCACACTGAATGATATACAGTAGCACTGTACTTCAATTTTTTCTTTCCTTGAAGAAATCATGCCCATTCGCTGTGCCATCGCTGGATTGGCTTGCCCACCATTAATTAAAATTTTAACTTCTCAATTAATTATCAGAAAATACTTTGGCATTATTACAGGTGTAAGGACCCAGGTTAACTCATAGAGTCGTACTTTAACTTGCAGATAAACATTAAGCTTTATTTTCTTATTTTGACACCAGCTTTTCTTTACTTATGTTCACTAAATGTAAATTGTTTCTAGATTGTTATAATCAACTAGGTAGTACTATTTGTTAGTTTAGGGAATGTTAGTCCCCCCCCCGGGGGGGGGGGGTTAAACGTGTAACTGTACGTTGGTGCATTTAATCGGATTGAAGCCAAACGCATGGATTTCTGTACGTTCATGACACAGATTTCTCCCACAGGAGATGCAACTTGACTTTGGTTGGTTAAACTGCGTTTTTTACCTTTTACCTGATTGTCCATTAGCTGACGTTTGAAAAGCTAATGATCTATTTGTGGTGGCGGTGGAAGATGTCCACTCATTGGTTTACATGGCTTTGCTGATCTTACCATGCCGGGTAAAATGGATACTCTTTAATATACTTCAGAATGGGGTTGGATATGAAAAATCGTCCTGTTTTCCTTTAAAAACTGAAAACGAAATTGTCACGGCCATGTGATGCATGACCGCTAGCTAACTGGCCGATATACAGGGCCATTCATCACTATAAGATTTTGAACAGTATAGAAGCCATTGGATACTATGCATTATATACAAGGTCATTCTATCTAGGCTAAGGTTTTACCCACTTCATTCAGGTACCGAGTTTTGTGTTGAACGGATGTCTACCCAGGCCGTTTTTACCTGGTCGACATAGTTGGTACTTTTCTTCTGTTCGTCATATGTTTTGAGACATGTTTTGTCTATGAGTTTTATTTTGGCCTTAATGGCAAAATCTAGTTGATGGTGTGTGAGAGACAATAGTTAAATGCACAATGATGTATCGACAAGCTTTACGTAGCACCAGCACGACTCAGGAGTGAAGTAATTGCCCCGTCATACTTGTTCACTTAGAGGAGCTCTCAGACAACCCACTCTGTGAGTGATTCTGAAACCTTCGGAGCATTGGTGGAGTATTCACATAGTGGTGGAGTCCGCAGCATCCTGGTTACGCTATTCGGCGGTAGAGGGGACGCAGCGATACGACTACGATTCCAGATTAAACTACTTGTGGCGTGTCAGAACTCATGGATCGGCTACCTGGTGGAGCACCCTCCTTATTCCAGTACAGGATCGTGGATTTGGGACTGTGAACCGTCCTTAGTGCATCCTGGAAGAGCCGGCCATCGGGAACTACGTATAAACATGAGTATACTCCTTGCTACATGTTAGATCTGGGCCCAGTAGGTATTATTTTCTCCTGTGTGTACAATTGTTCTTTGCTTTGTTCTTGTTCAATAATATACTGTATGATTTGCACAGCATCCAGGTGTTTAATAGTTCTAATTCAATGTTTGTGAAAACACTTTTACGATTAACTACTCAATGATTATATTTAGTAAAATGATCGAGTCCTATAGGAGAATTGCCCCAACATGAACCCAAACGCTTGGTGATGAAATTAGTAGAAATAATTACCCTGACATGTAAGTAAATTTGGATGTTGAGACTTTGATACTAAATGACCCTAGTCCAGTTATAATATATTAGTTTTAATACCACAAACCATCACATTGGTGTCAGAACAGTCCTTGTTGCGCTTTATTTTTCTCTAAGAATGTAGGAAACAGTCTATTTTTCATAGAGAAAATGGCTTTTCGATAACCATAGGAGTTAATCGTTGTTTTCATGCTTGTTGATCGCTCATTTATTGCTTGTTGACTAATTTATATGAGTTTCAGCCTACTTATAGCGGTACAATTTTGTGACAAAGTTAACAAATAATAATAAGCATTTTAATAAATAAATTATATATTATATAGTTGCCTGTCGTGAAGAAACTATTGCAACACGCTGATTTTGTTCAAATATAATAATAGTTTATTAATAAAAACATGATCTATTAATTAAGGAAATACTTACATTCAAATGTCAGCAGAAATTCAAGTATGAATAGCATGTGCTGCCCACTGATTAAATACGAATAACAAAAAGTAAGACAAAGAATTAAACAATACATCAGTGGAATAAGAGCGTAAGAAAAACGAAATATGAAAAAGTGATTGATGGTAATTTGAAGCAAACATAGGCCTAATAATAAACGAATTGTACGTACTATAATGAGTAAATATCAGAATAATATCGAAGTATATTCACCGGTGAAGAAAAACACAGGTATACAAAAATAAAAATTTAACAAAAAATGTATTTGTATCACAATAATATCAGAACCAAGTGAAATAATTATTCAAATAACGATGGTAATCGTAAAGTCAATATACAGGTGGGCCAAAAAAATTATTGTTACATTATTTAATAAAAGGCTCGTTAACTTTAACCAAAAAAAAACATAAGCTTGCAGATAACGTCATTATTAATGGCATAAATGACGCAGCTAGTGATTATAAAAAAAACATGGGAGGTTGTAGCTGCAAAAGAGGCTACACGTGACTTTTCAACATCAACAACAGTGCCCTCTGTAATTTCCTCTATCGTCGATGCACGATGATGAAAAAAACCACAATTATTGTATACTATACGATGTACGTAGGCGAAAAAAATACAATTATTGTATACTATACGATGTACCTAGGCCTAAAAAACAACACAATTATTGTATACTATACGATGTACCTGGGCCTAAAAAAACACAATTATTGTATACTATACGATGTACCTAGGCCTAAAAAAACAATTATTGTATACTATACGATGTACCTAGGCCTAAAAAACAACACAATTATTGTATACTATACGATGTACCTGGGCCTAAAAAAACACAATTATTGTATACTATACGATGTACCTAGGCCTAAAAAACAACACAATTATTGTGTACTATACGATGTACCTAGGCCTAAAAAACAACACAATTATTGTGTACTATACGATGTACCTAGGCCTAAAAAACAACACAATTATTGTATACTATACGATGTACCTGGGCCTAAAAAAACACAATTATTGTATACTATACGATGTACCTAGGCCTAAAAAAACACAATTATTGTATACTATACGATGTACCTAGGCCTAAAAAACAACACAATTATTGTGTACTATACGATGTACCTAGGCCTAAAAAACAACACAATTATTGTATACTATACGATGTACCTAGGCCTAAAAAACACAATTATTGTATACTATACGATGTACCTAGGCCTAAACAAGCACAATTATTGTATACTATACGATGTACCTAGGCCTAAAAAAACACAATTATTGTATACTATACGATGTACCTAGGCCTAAAAAACAACACAATTATTGTATACTATACGATGTACCTAGGCCTAAAAAACACAATTATTGTATACTATACGATGTACCTAGGCCTAAATACAACTCGATTAGTTCTGGTATTTTCTCTGTGTTGGCTATAAGTTGACCAAAATCTTGAATGAAAAAATGTTGAAGAACAAGGAGATTTACGAATGCCAAATCATACGATGCAGCTTGTACGTGACATTGTTATGCTGATCATAATCAATCATGACAAACCGACTTACTTCTTCAAAATGGGCGGCATCGTGCAAATATTTATTGGTCTATAAACAATCAATCGTAATCGTGAAAGCATCAGTTTCAAGAAATGATGTTCCTTTCAATTCATTTTCTAAGCAGCGTCACAACTTTTATGCGAAATTTTCCATCATTAATAAATCCGGAAGCAGGGTCCATGACGGTTCTAAACTGGACAATATTTCTTGCTTTCCAGAACCGTGTCTCTTGCATATTTATTGCATCCCAGTGCAGTCCCTTTGTATCTTCATTTAGGACAGTTTTGAGTGACCTTTGTGGATTATTGTTAATCACTTCAATGTAACTGTTCTTACAAATGCTGATGAAAATAGGAGAAGAAAAGGGATCAACTTCTAAATTCAAGCAACAGCCTTCACCACGGTTATCTCCAGCATTGGAGCAGTCTTCATCATCACATCTGAAAAGCCAAATGTTAATCAGTTCACCATCACCAGTGAATGCAATCTTTTCTAATACAGTAAATGCACATCCTATTCCTAATCTATTAATTTTCTCAACATATATAGGGAACATGACTGACACTTCTGCGTAGTTTCTCTGCGTTTTTGGAAATATTGATTCTGATGCCTCTTTTTGATGGTGATTGATAAAAACATTTGCTTGCTCCTCGGCATTTAATATTCCAGTTGCTACCGGTCCTTTGATGAATAACTCTGGATCCATTGTGGGAAATCTGATTTGAAACAAGATGTCACATAAGACTGTTCTCTTGTTGAACACATTTTGCTCTAGGTTCTTTCGCTTACATTCAGCATCAGCCCATCTTAAAACTGCATCAAATAGTTTCCCCTCTTCACTAATTGTCAGTTCATCAAGTTTGACAATACTCAATAAGTTGT
>JAQGDQ010001175.1:47500-57448 GCA_030141605.1 Tubiluchus corallicola
AGAGAGCACTTTGAAGAGAGAAGTGGACTAATTGGGACGACAAAGCAATTATATAACGTTTACCTGTGTCTGTTGAACTAAAAATGACTGTTTCTACCGCTTTGACAGAGCAGGATGTGACTTTGAACTACAAAAAATCGATATTAGCAACCCAGTTGTGTCAAACCATGCCGTGACTTTGTGCTACAAAAAATCGATATTAGCAACCCAGTTGTGTCAAACCATGCCGTGACTTTGTGCTACAAAAAATCGATATTAGCAACCCAGTTGTGTCAAACCGCGCCGTGACTTTGTGCCAAGTTGTGAGACATGAAGTATCATGTGGCTGTAGAGAGTCTAAAATTTGGAGTTTTAAAGCATCGTAACGTTTAAGATTCTGAATGTTCGAAAGTTGTGTTGATGGAGCAGAGAAAAGAAAGATTTGAGAGTCAACAATCGAATTATATAGACAGGTTTATATATATATGTGTGTGTGTGTGTGTGTGTGTGTGTGTGTGTGTGTGTGTGTGTGTGTGTGTGTGTGTGTGTGTGTGTGTGTGTGTGTGTGTGTGTGTGTGTGTGTGTGTGTGTGTGTGTGTGTGTAAATTATATAGACGTATTTGTATATATATACATGTGTAAATTATATAGACGTATTTATATATATATATATATATATATTTACGTCTATATAATTTACACACACACACACATATATATGTTGGAACTACTAAAAATCGATGGTGCATGCAAAGATGATAAACTTTAGTTGTTGGAACTACTAAAAATCGGTAATGGTGCAGTGATGTTCAACTTTAGTTGTTGGAACTACTAAAAATCGATGGTGCATGCAAAGATGTTAAACTTTAGTTGTTGGAACTACTAAAAATCGATATTGGTGCAGAGATGGTCAACTTTAGTTGTTGGAACTACTAAAAATCGATATTGGTGCAGAGATATTCAACTTTAGTTGTTGGAACTACTAAAAATCGATGGTGCATGCAAAGATGTTAAACTTTAGTTGTTGGAACTACTAAAAATCGATGGTGCATGCAAAGATGTTAAACTTTAGTTGTTGGAACTACTAAAAATCGATAATGGTGCAGAGATGTTAAACTTCAGATTTTGAACTACTAAAAATCGATAATGGTGCAGAGATGTTAAACTTCAGATTTTGAACTACTAAAAATCGATAATGGTGCAGAGATGTTAGACTTCAGTTGTTGGAACTACTAAAAATCGATAATGGTGCAGAGATGTTAAACTTTACTTGTTGAAACTACTAAAAATCGATTTTGGTGCAGTGATGTTAAACTTTAGTTGCTGGAACTACTAAAAATCGATAATGGTGCAGAGATATTAGACTTCAGTTGTTTGAACTGCTAAAAATCGATATTGATGCCGAGTTGTTATCCTTCACTTGTTTGAACTACTAAAAATCGATATTGATGCCGTGTTTATAGACTTTAGTTGTTTGAACTGCTAAAAATCGATATTGATGCCGTGTTTATAGACTTCAGTTGTTTGAAATACTAAAAATCGATATTGATGCCGTGTTGATAGACTTTATTTCTTTGACCTACTAAAAATCGATATTGGTATTGTGTTGACAGACTTCAGTTGTCTGAAGTACCAAAAATCAATATTGGTGAGGAGTTGTTCTAACTACTAAAAATCGATATTGATGCCGTGTTGGTAGACTTACCACCCTAAGAGTTTGTTTAAAATTATTAAAAGTTCAGCAGTTTAACGTTTTAACTTTGAAAGCTACTAGTGATTATTGAGCTTACAATAAGGAACAGTCTGTAAACACTAAAAGCAGGAAACTGTAGACGTCTGCGCCATCTACTTGTCAAAATCTAAAGTTTGAAATACATCAGTGAAAAATTCAAAGATGTCTGGAGCGTTTAGTAAGAAGTTTCAAGATCAAGGGTCAAACAGAAAAAGTTGCGGCCAATCAATGTCGTTCGCAAGGTCATTTGACAACTTCAAGGTCGTCAAAAGGTCAAATTCTAGTCTGTCTCCACGCACTCTTCAACAGGTAAGATTTTGTTTTGTGATTGTTAAAACTACTGCATTAGTACTAGAACTCAATATTACGACTTAGGCGAACCTAGAGATAAAATGGAACTAGTAACGCTGTGGGTTCATTTCTGCTTTCTTCCCACTTGAGTCAGCGTGTTTTGTAATGACAAAATACTTGATTTAATCAACATTTCAAATCTGCTGCGTGACCATCTAGTCTGAAAGTCTAGTCTACGAGTCTGAAATTCGTAGCATTTTGGCTTGTTTAAAAGGAAGACAGGATGATGCCCAACTATTTATGACATCACAAACTAGCCTAATTTTCAACAAATTCAAAAATGTTCCACGAGCGTGTTGCACGTGTTTGCGAAAGAGAAAATTGAAGTACTGTGTTACTGTAAGACATTCAGTGTGTTGTAGTAAAATTAGGCAAGTTTTAAGATAAAAATTCAAATTTCAAATTTACCGCTGTGCTCACGCATGAGCTGTCAATCGTGTGTACTTCGTCACAAACTAACACATCTGAACCGAGCGGTACGGCACCTGTTTTTGTGCAACGCGTTGCCGAAATGCAGACACTAGTGCCTGTCTAACTAGCGAATGGCGAAATGTATGTAACAGCGAAGAACTAGTGACATGAACTCGAAATTGTGTTTGCGTAGTGATAATTCTTTAACGTAAGTCACTTTTGAAAAAATGGTATGTTTACTTTCAATATTTTAAAGAGTAGTTTGTTTTGACTTACAGTTTAACATTGGGTCCGGTTTTACTTTAAGAAGATACGGGATTTTATTGCAAAACAAACTGCTATTGTCGGCAAAGTGAAATTATTAATATTTTTCCTGTAATTCCTGTAAATAATAACTGTAATTTAAAATGAGCTATTCAGGAGTGCCTGAAAAGGGCGTGTTTTCCTTAATTTTACCCAATTAAATCAGTTATAGGTGTATAAACAAATGTTTGAAAGTTATGTTAGTTTGTGATGTCATCAATGGTTGGGCTCGCCGGCCATTAATTAAGTTTCAATCCGTAATTTAATGATCAGAAACGCTTTTGCTGTACTAATTGTGTTAAAATGTAAACTTTTTATTCGACTTGAAAATGGAGTAGTCTATGAAGCATCATCTTGTTTTCCTTTAGAGAAAGAAGAGAGAGAAAGAGAAGTGAGTGAGTGACAGAAAGGGACACGAGATCGAGAGAGACAGGGAGAAAATGAAAGAGGCATAACACAGATAAAGAGAGAGAGAGAGAGAGAGAGAGAGAGAAATAAAGAGAGTGAGAGAGAGAGAGAGAAATAAAGGGAGAGAGAGAAATTAAGGGAGACAGAGAGAAATAACGGGAGAGAGAGAAATTAAGGGAGAGAGAGAGAAATAAAGGGAGAGAGAGAGAGAAATGTAAGAGAGATGGAGAGAGAGAGAGAGAGAGAGAGAGAGGGACAGAGAGAGAGAGTGTGTGACAGAGAGAGAGAGAGAGAGAGAGAGAGAGAGAGAGAGAAAGAGAGAGTAAGAGAGAGATGGAGTGAGAGAGAGAGAGAGAGAGAGAGAGAGAGTAAGAGAGAGATGGAGTGAGAGAGAGAGAGCAGATTACAAGAACAGGAAGAAAAGTGAGGATAAATTCGACTTTATGTGACTATATTAGATCTACCGTTCATCTGTATATCGAAAATAATGTTAATAGTAAAAGATTGAAATGCAGACTGCATTTGTATGGTTAATGTGGGGGTAGCACAAAGGTGCACAATAAAATTGGGACTGTAAGCTGATTAATGAATTAACCTCTCATAGGTAAAGGAGTATTTTATGAAAAATCATGTGGTTTTCCTTTAATTTCTATGATGATAATTTTTTGTTACTATTAGAATTTCATTGTCAGAAAAACATGTTTTTTCACTTTATCTTAATAAAAATTTTCTTCTTCTTCTTCTTCTCATTCGAGTCTTCTTCTTCTTCTTCTTCTTATTCGAGTCTTCTTCTTCTTCTTCTTCTTCTTCTTCTTCTTCTTCTTCTTCTTCTTATTCCAGTCTTCTTCTTCTTTTTCTTCTTCTCATTCGAGTCTTCTTCTTCTTCTCATTCGAGTCTTCTTCTTTTTCTTCTTCTTCTTCTCATTCGAGTCTTCTTCTTCTTCTTATTATTATTATTATTATTCGAGTCTTCTTCTTCTTATTATTATTCCAGTATTCTTCTTCTTTTTCTTCTTCTCATTCGAGTCTTCTTCTTCTTCTTCTTCTTCTTCTTCTTCTCATTCGAGTCTTCTTCTTCTTCTTCTTCTTATTCGAGTCTTCTTCTTCTTCTTCTTCTTCTCATTCGAGTCTTCTTCTTCTTCTTCTTATTCGAGTCTTCTTCTTCTTCTTCTTCTTCTTCTCATTCGAGTCTTCTTCTTCTTCTCATTCGAGTACAACAACACTGATCGTTTCTCAAACACTGTTTAGGTCACCTAGCACAAGCCAAGCGTGCAAAACTGTTCCGCTTGTTCCAAATACCTGTGTGTTAGTTCGCAATCATCGACAGGTAGGCAATCACACAGGTGAACTCAGGTAGGCACACAGGTAAACCGTACCGTGGAAGCTGACACGCTTTTCTCTAACCTGTAGCCGGGAGCCAAATACTCGAGTTGGGAATTTCTGGTATTTTGTGTCAGAACGCGCGTCGTGGACTCGTGAAACGTTGTAAACAGAATCCAACTTTATTCTGCCTCGTACTTTTCTAGTAACCAAATTGTTTCTCATCTGTCGAGAAAGGGTTAATACGTGTAGGTAAATTCGTTCTGCAGTCAGTGACAGTGAATTCTTCTGCTTTTCTAGTAACCAAACTGTTTCTTATCCGTCGAGAAAGGGTTAATACGTGTAGGTAAATTCGTTCTGCAGTCAGTGATAGTGAATTCTGCTGCTTTTCTAATAAACAAACCGTTTCTTATTCGTCGAGAAAGGGTTAATACGTGCAGGTAAATTCGTTCTGCAGTCAGTGACAGTGAATTCTTCTGCCATGTGTGCTGAAGCAAACGTTATTTCCCTTGTGTGCTGGATATAAAATTTACTGTGAAAGGTGATTGTATGGGCTGGATTTAATTGTGCCAGGATTTGTTTTAATCTTGGCTTTGAACTTAATGAGAATGTTTGTAGTAACCAGCTGTGAAATACATTTGTAGTTTTCGTAAGTGATAGTAGAGTGATCTACGTTGTGTATCTCTTCAGACTAATTCAAACTTTGACATCAAAAAGTTCTTCTGTTTTAATCTTTGCCTTGAACTTAGTGAGAATGTCTCTATAACTGCCTGTGAAATACGTTTGAAGATTTCGTAAGTGATAGTGAAGTGAACTACATTGTGTGTCTCTTCAAACTAATTCAAACTTGGACGTCAAGAAGTTCTTCTGTTTTAATCTTGGCTTTGAACTTAGAGAGAATGTCTCTGTACCTGGCTGTGAAATACGTTTGACGTTTCCGTAAGTGATAGTAGAGTGATCTACATTGTGCGTCTCTTCAGAGTAATTCAAACTTTGACATCAATCTTAGCTTTGAACATAGAAAGAATGTTATTATAAATGTCTGTGAAATACATTTGTAGTTTTCGTAAGTGATAGTGAAGTGATCTACGTTGTGCATCTCTTCAGACTAATTCAAACTTTGACATCAAGAAGTTCTTCTGTTTTAATCTTAGCTTTGAACTTAGAGAGATTGTTTTTATAACTGGCTGTGAAATACGTTTTAAGTTTTCGTAAGTGATACTGGAGTGATCTACATTGTGTGTCTTTTCAGACTGATTCAGACATCAGAAAACTTCCTCTGCGCGTTTCTGATGCGCAGACGCATTTTTTCCATTGTCAATTTCGGTTGTCGTTCGTAACAGACGACAAAGCACTCATTTCGACAGAACAGCAAACATCGTTTACTCGAGACGAGCACTTTGTGCATTTTGGGAAGCATAAATACGTCAGATCCGGTCTGGAATGATGTGAAAATTTACCTACCTACGTTGTTTGAACTCACACTGTTGTTTTAACAAGAGGTGGATATTTAAACTGTGTAAATACATCTATGGTTAAACCATAGATCTGGGTAAAATTGAGCGAAGGAAAAAGCAACGACAACATTGTTATTTTATTCTTGTAGATCATTCACAGTCTTGACCAACGCTTATCAATCAGTTCTGCAGCTGAGAGTAGATCATTCACAGTCTTGCCCAACGCTTATCAATCAGTTCTACAGCTGAGAGTAGATCATTCACAGTCTTGCCCAACGCTTATAAATCAGTTCTACAGCTGAGAGTAGATCATTCGTAGTCTTGCCCAACGCTTATGCATCAGTTCTACAGCTGAGACTAGATCATTCACACTCTTGGTCAACGCTTATAAATCAGTTCTACAGCTGAGAGTAGATCATTTACAATCTTGCCCAACGCTTATAAATCAGTTCTACAGCTGTGAGTAGATCATTCACAATCTTGCCCAACGCTTATAAATCAGTTCTATAGCTGAGAATATTAACATCTTTTGGTTTGACCTTTGGATTATGACATATTAGCACCTCGTACTCGTGAAGAAAGAGAGACCATAATAGAACGAATACTTTAAATTTTGTGAGCTAGCCAACGTTTGTAGACGAAAGTAAACATTGTTTGGACAGAGAGAATCAAGTTCTATAAGAAACTGAATTTTTTTATAAGTTTTTACGAAGTGGAGTTGTACTAGATATTGTGCTGTTTTCCATTGTGCGTTCGCTGAAGAATTGTAATAAATATGATGATTTCTCATCGAAGTTTTTCGTACTAACACGCTGGAATATGAGCTGAAGTGTTTTCTTAAGGTTGTCTGATGTTTCTTTAATCATTTCATCAGCGTCTTCGGTGATTAAGTTAACAAAAGCTTCCATTGTGTGTTTGCGGACGTCACGTTGAAGGACGTTTTGGAGCAATGGAGCCGTACACGTCTCAGTCACAGGTAAGTAGGAGTTGTCATTCGAGTCTGGCAGATCCATGACAAGGCGGGGGAGGAGGGAGAGAGGAGTGAGCAAGAGAGAGAGAGAGAGAGAGAGAGAGAGAGAGAGAGAGAGAGAGAGAGAGAGAGAGAGAGAGAGAGAGAGAGAGAGAGAGAGAGAGAGAGAGAAAGAGAGAGAGAGAGAGAGAGAGAGAGAGAGAGAGAGAGAGAGAGAGAGAGAGAGAGAGAGCAAGAGAGAGAGAGAGAGAGAGAGAGAGAGAGAGAGAGAGACGAGGGAGAGAAAGAGAGAGAGAGAGAGAGAGAAAGAGAGAGAGAAAGAAAGAGAGAGGAGGGAGACAGAGAGAGAGAGAGAGAGAGAGAGTGAGAGAGAGAGAGGAGGGAGACAGAGAGAGAGAGAGAGAGAGAGGGAGAGAGGTAGAGAGAGAGAGTGTGTGTGTGTGTGTGTGTGTGTGTGTGTGTGTGTGTGTGTGTGTGTGTGTGTGTGTGTGTGTGTGTGTGTGTGTGTGTGTGTGTGTGTGTGTGTGTGTGTGTGTGTGTGTGTGTGTGTGTGTGTGTGTGTGTGTGTGTGTGTGTGTGTGTGTGTGTGTGTGTGTGTGTGTGTGTGAGGGAGTCTCTGTCACAGGTAATTAGGAGTTGTCATTCGAGTCTGGCAGATCCATGACAAGGTGGGAGAGAGAGAAAGAGAGAGAGAGAGAGAGAGAGAGAGAGAGAGAGAGAGAGAGCGAGAGACGAAGAGACAGACGAGAGAGAGCGCGAAAGAGAGAGAGAGAGAGAGAGAGAGAAAGAGACAGGAGAGAGAGAGAGAGAGAGAGTGAGAGAGAGAGAGAGCGGGAGACGAAGAGACAGACGAGAGAGAGCGCGAAAGAGAGAGAGGGAGAAAGAGAGAGAGCGAGAGAGAGAGAGAGAAAGCGCGAGAGAGAATGATCCTTTAATGTATTTCAGTTTTTGCTTCTCATATTTCAAATTTGCCATTAATTATTTTCAAATGTGTTAAATTTGTTGCTAGATGTGACAAAAACGCGACATTCGACATTCCATTAGAACAAAAACTCAAGAGATTTGATTTAATATATTTATTGCAGTCCTGTATAAAATCAAGTCTTCTATGAATCCACATTCGTAGCTGACCTCAAATATAATGTTTTGTGTTTGTTTGAAAATTTGATACACTAATACATCCAATGTCGTCTGCGTATTGCTGATCAATAAAGAATGGTTCATAGGATTCCAGAGCAGGATAGGAGTGATCCAGAATATGTTGAGGAAGGTTATCACAAACAGTGGTATCGTAATCATGATCATCATTTCGAGGAGTTTGGATCTTAAATGCATTTGCTAAGTAGAGAGTAAAAAGTTTACATTTTAACACAATTAGTACAGCAAAAGCGTTTCTGATCATTAAATTACAGATTAAAAACTTAATTAATGGCCGGCGAGCCCAACTATTGAAGACGTCACAAACTAACATAACGTTCAAACATTTGTTTAAACACTTATAATTGGATAAAATTAAGGAAAACACGCCTTTTTCAGACACTCCAACTTAGCCTATTAAATAGCTCAGTTGCAATTACAGTTATTATTTACAGGAATTACAGGAAAAATATTAATAATTTCAATTCGCCGACAATAGCACTTTTTTTGCAATAAAATCCTGTGTTTTCTTAAAGCAAAACGGGACCCAATCTTAAACTGCAGGTCAAAATAATCTACTCTTTAAAATATTGAAAGGAAACATACTATTATTTCAAAGATGACTTACGTGAAAGGATTATTACCACACAAACACAATTTCACGTTCGCGTCACTAGTTCTTCGCTGTTACGTGCATTTCGCCATTCGCTAGTTAGATGGGCACTAGCACCTGCATTTCGGAAACGCATTGCACAAAGAACAGGTGGTGTAGCTCTCAGTTCAGACGTGTTAGTTTGTGACGAACTGCACACGTTCGACAGCTCATGCGTGAGCACAGCGGTAAATTTGAAATTTGAATTTTTATCTTAAAACTTGCCTAGTTTTAGTACAACACACTGAATATCTTACAGTAGCACTGTACTTCAATTTTCACTTTCGCAAACACGTGCAACACGCTCGTGGAATATTTTTGCTGTTGAAAATTATGTTAGTTTGTGATGTCATAAATAGTTGGGCATCATCCTGTTTACCTTTTAAACAAGCCAAAATGCTACGAAATTCAGACTCGCGGAATGACTAGATGGTCACGCAGCAGATTTGAAATGCTGATTAAAGTATTTTGTCATTACAAAACACGCTGACTCAAGTGGGAAGAAAGCAGAAATGAACCCACAGCGTTACTAGTTCCATTTTATCTCTAGGTTCGCCTAAGTCGTAATATTGAGTTCTAGTACTAATGCAGTAGTTTTAACAATCACAAAACAAAATCTTACCTGTTGAAGAGTGCGTGGAGACAGACTAGAATTTGACCTTTTGACGACCTTGAAGTTGTCAAATGACCTTGCGAACGACATTGATTGGCCGCAACTTTTTCTGTTTGACCCTTGATCTTGAAACTTCTTACTAAACGCTCCAGACATCTTTGAATTTTTCACTGATGTATTTCAAACTTTAGATTTTGACAAGTAGATGGCGCAGACGTCTACAGTTTCCTGCTTTTAGTGTTTACAGACTGTTCCTTATTGTAAGCTCAATAATCACTAGTAGCTTTCAAAGTTAAAACGTTAAACTGCTGAACTTTTAATAATTTTAAACAAACTCTTAGGGTGGTAAGTCTACCAACACGGCATCAATATCGATTTTTAGTAGTTAGAACAACTCCTCACCAATATTGATTTTTGGTACTTCAGACAACTGAAGTCTGTCAACACAATACCAATATCGATTTTTAGTAGGTCAAAGAAATAAAGTCTATCAACACGGCATCAATATCGATTTTTAGTATTTCAAACAACTGAAGTCTATAAACACGGCATCAATATCGATTTTTAGCAGTTCAAACAACTAAAGTCTATAAACACGGCATCAATATCGATTTT
>JAQGDQ010001614.1:0-5000 GCA_030141605.1 Tubiluchus corallicola
TAGCTGTTCACTTTTGACCACGTCCTTAAATATGGTTGGAGTAATTCATTCCCAGTGAACTAATTCGAAAAATAAACCATCAATGGCATGACACTAGATCGAGACCTTTCGTTTGATATATAGATCGCCGCAAATGGTGCCGTCGTCAAAGCTGGAGCCTCGAATCTTATATATATATAAATATATAGTATTGCGGGAGATTCAAAATGAAGACAAACTAAAATTCCTTTCAATATATGGATAAAATTGCTATAAAGTAATATAATTTTTCAAGGCGAGTTTTCTGAAACCTACTTCAGGTACCCCTTTTCTTGTCTTTTAACTATATGTGTTATATTATATATATATATATAACATACCAGTAGAATTAATATATACGATATATACATATTAAGGAGTTAATATGATGAGGAAAACATGAAATTTTAAACACCCATTGAGGTAAACAAAGAGAAACATTACCGGCAGAGAAACGTCCAGTGAATAGCCGGCGTTGTGATAATAACTCGCTTCAAGAGCCAGAATCTTTCCGTGTTTTGAGAATCCCACTTTGTACTTCACAAACATCGGGTGTCGACCACCGGTCAAGAGCATGTCTTCGTCTCTGTCCAGCATGATTCTTACCGGACGATTGACCCTATGTAAAAATAACTATTATTTAGTAGCAGACGCATAACATCCAACATGGCAAATATTCCATGTCGTTTGTTGCTTGCTGGATTTCTGTTTACACAAAACCAAGTTTAGGTGGAGCTGCGACTCGCCTCCACTGACAGGAAACAGTCGTAGACACACGCTCTGGTCGGTCAAAAATTTAAAAAGAAATATAAACTAACTTACTTGTTTGCAGCTACTGCACATGTGTTTGTGACAAGAACAAATTTCGTTTCTTTTCCACCAAAAGCTCCACCTATATTCAAAAAAATGTGATAAAATAGTCTGAAGCTACAGAAATTAAAGGTCTATATAACTCCAACGGACACTGAATTTCTTAACATATTATTATGGTTACACAAAGAATTTAAAGCTATTATTAAACAAAAGGGACTGAATTGAATAACTTCCTGTTTTCTGGCAAATTTCGAACGTGCGCATTGCCGAAAAGAACGCCATGTTTCACGTCTTTGGAGCGAGTGAGCGAGAATGAGGTACGAGGTACTGAAAGCGTCTTTAGTTACCGATGTTTGTTTACCGATCTTTGGTGACCTAGTGACTGTAATGTCGTAATGTCATTCGTCCTGCGCGACAAAAAAAATGGCGGTTCTTCAAATTTAATTCCGCTAACAACAAAGTGGTAAAAAATCAAAATTTATGATAAAATAAATTGAATATTCGTAATGAGAATAGGATTTTAAAGCACAAGAAAATCCTCCACTCGTGTAAAGCTTAAAAAATGTGTCTGGAAATTTTATACCACTTACATACTGCCTTTTTGCATGCAGGGCTTGTGTCAGCAGTAACACTGTATAAAACGTAAATTTAAACTCCTGTGATGGCCGTTAAATGCAGCCATTTTGATAGTAGGTCATTTGAGACAAGTTTAGATGACATTGTGTAAAGTTTGAAAAAATAATCAGAGCATTCGTAGCGCACACGTTACTAACTAAGTAAAATTTTAAGTTACTGTATCTTATCAATACGATTTAAAAATACGGTTAGTGAGTGGTGCGCCCTGGAGGGTGAGTCAGAGACATTTTACCAATTGGTGAAAATATTTTGAATAATTAATAAGTCTTTCAAGCAGGTAAGTGAAATGCTAAGCTTTGCATGGAAAGTTTTTTGGGACTGTACGTACCCGTTATTTTTACTGTACGTACCCGTTATTTTTACTGTATGTACCCGTTATTTTTACTGTACGTACCCGTTATTTTTACTGTACGTACCCATTATTTTTACTGTAGGTACACGTTCTTTTTACAGTACATACCCGTTATTTTTATTGTACGTACCCGTTATTTTTATTGTACGTACCCGTTTTTTTTACTGTACGTACCCATTCTTTTTATTGTATGTACCCGTTCTTTTTATTGTACGTACCCATTCTTTTTACTGTGCGTACCCATTATTTTTATTGTACGTACACATTCTTTTTACTGTACGTACCCGTTCTTTTTACTGTACATACCCGTTATTTTTATTGTACGTACCCGTTCTTTTTACTGTGCGTACCCATTCTTTTTACTGTACGTACCCATTCTCTTTAAAGTACGTACCCATTCTCTTTACTGTACGTACCCATTCTCTTTACTGTACGTACCCATTCTCTTTACTGTACGTACCCATTCTCTTTACTGTACGTACCCGTTATTTTTATTGTACGTACCCATTCTTTTTACTGTACATACCCATTCTCTTTACTGTACGTACCCATTCTTTTTACTGTACGTACCCATTCTCTTCACTGTACGTACCCATTCTCTTTACTGTACGTACCCGTTCTCTTTACTGTACGTACCCGTTCTCTTTACTGTACGTACCCGTTCTTTTTACTGTGCGTACCCATTCTTTTTACTGTACGTACCCATTCTCTTTAAAGTATGTACCCATTCTCTTTACTGTACGTACCCATTCTCTTTACTGTACGTACCCATTCTCTTTACTGTACGTACCCGTTATTTTTATTGTACGTACCCATTCTTTTTACTGTGCGTACCCATTCTTTTTACTGTACGTACCCATTCTCTTTACTGTACGTACCCGTTCTCTTTACTGTACGTACCCGTTCTCTTTACTGTACGTACCCGTTCTCTTTACTGTACGTACCCGTTCTCTTTACTGTACGTACCCGTTCTTTTTACTGTACGTACCCATTCTCTTTACTGTACGTACCCGTTCTCTTTACTATACGTACCCATTCTCTTTACTGTACGTACCCATTCTCTTTACTTTTGATACAATCCTGTTGGCTGGAATTCCAAGAGCTTTGGCTGCAAGAATCTGCAAAACAAAAAACAACGAGGGGAATTCGCAAGACGTGCCAATGTAGAAAAAGTAGCTGCTAAAGTTTACACAAGAAATTAGTTTGATAAGCTTAGGATTAGGATTACAATTAGGATTAGGGTTAGGTTAAGATTAAGGTTAGAGTTGGGATTAGGGTTACGATTAGGATTGGGATATGGTTAGAGTTGGGATTAGGGTTATGATTAAGATTAAGGTTAGGTTAGGGTTCATGTTAGAGTCAGGATTGGGATAGGGTTAGGGTTGGGATAGGATCTTATAGCAATCTTCCCTTAGCAACAAACGAGCTTGACTTGAATTTATTACAGTAAATTAAAATGAGATCTGAGTCTAATAAATCGTCCAGTTTTGCTTTAAACTAACAATGAAGATAAAGAAAGGAAATATCAAAGAAATGGTGTCGCACTAGATGCTCATTGCTTTTAGAAACAATTTCAAAATTAGAGTTGCATTGACAGTAACATCAAACATGGAAATGGGAAGACATACTTGCACTTCTGTCGGCGCTTGCGAAGAGGAAATGATCTCCATCTCCCCGTCTTCCCCTTTAGGAATGCAAATACAAGCTTGAGTTTCCAGGTAGAAATGTTCCTGACCTCCCATGTGGAATTCTCCCTCTGTGATAAAATCAGACGCTTCGAATCCGACGTTCACGTCTCCCTTGCGAAGACTCCGCGGGAAATTGAAGAAAGACTTCTCGCGAATTGCATCCTGGAAAATACGATGAAGTGTAAAACTAGTAAGTAAGTTAGTAAGTCAGTAAGTAAGTAATTTGTCTCTAAATTTGTAAAAAAGTGAAAATAAACAAAAGCAAAAAACTATAATAAAGATGGAGAGAGCGGGGGTGGCATCTCTATCAACTATCCAGACTCACCCACTCTAACAGACTTTGTAGTAACCAGATACAGTGCTGCTTAACTTCCTCAGGACCATAAGCGTTTGCTGCATTTTGCATAAGTTAGTTAAAAATTGTTCTCACTAAACAAAGATTACATTATATTTGATATTTTTTGAGGGTTTCTACTCCTCACACAATGGGTTTTCATGCAAAATTATAAATGAAATGTATTTACTTACCGTAGATAAATTAAAAATCGATTTTTGATGAAAAAATTTAAAAACTTTCAGTAACTGCAGTGTTTGCACTGTAACAATGTACAGTATCACTTGTGTGAAATCAGTTAATGTAGAAAATTTCAACTATCCAGACTCAACACTCTGATAAACTTTGGCCTCAAGTCTACTCTATTTTAAAGTAGAAATTCCTGTTAAAAGATGAAACGACTTTAATTTGTCCTTGCCAGATCGGTTGTTTTTTCTGGAACTCTGTACAGTTCTCTTGGGCTGTAGCAAGCAGGCGATCCATAATAGTGTGTACGATCACACAAGTGTACACCAGACTCAGCTACTCAATAGGCTAAACTGGAGTGTGTGAATAGGGCGTGTTTTTCTTAATTTTATCCAATTAAATCACTTATAAATGTTTAAACAAATACCATGACTGGATAGTCCTGAATGGAACAGTACTTAATTTATAATCATTTAGTTATGCCTGTACTCATACAGTAGCAGAAAAGTCATAGGTCTTATAAGACTTATTTTGAATGGTGCGGTCCTGAAAGAGTTGAAAAGATTAGTACCTGTATAGTAATGACAGGTGTGAGTTTCTCGTATTCAACTTTCACCAGTTTGGCTGGTGGGTAAAGGTCTGTAAATGGATGGGTGACAGGAAACTAATATGCGGTCCTGAAGGAGTTAAAAAGATTTGTACCTGTATAGTTGTGACAGGTGTGAGTTCCTCGTATTCAACTTTCACCAGTTTGGCTGGTGGGTAAAGGTCTGTAAATGGATGGGTGACAGGAAAACTAATATGCGGTCCTGAAGGAGTTGAAAAGATTAGTACCTGTATAGTAATGACAGGTGTGAGTTCCTCGTATTCGACTTTCACCAGTTTAGCTGCTTTCTGAGCAACTGCTTGATTCTCAGCTACAATTCCAGCAATGATCTGACCCACACAAACCACCTGTTCAATTTCAAATTTC
>JAQGDQ010001614.1:7500-32489 GCA_030141605.1 Tubiluchus corallicola
AGCAACTGCCTAGCAAGGGGGCCTAAGCTCATGGAGCCCATGAGCAACTGCCTAGCAAGGGGGGCCCTAAGCTCGTGGAGCCCATGAGCAACTGCCTAGCAAGGGGGGCCCTAAGTTCGTGGGGCCCATGAGCAACTGCCTAGCAACGGGGGCCCTAAGCTCGTGGGGCCCATGAGCAACTGCCTAGCAAGGGGGGCCCTAAGCTCGTGGGGCCCATGAGCAACTGCCTAGCAAGGGGGGCCCTAAGCTCATGGAGCCCATGAGCAACTGCCTAGCAAGGGGGGCCCTAAGTTCGTGGGGCCCATGAGCAACTGCCTAGCAAGGGGGCCTAAGCTCATGGAGCCCATGAGCAACTGCCTAGCAAGGGGGGCCCTAAGCTCGTGGAGCCCTTGAGCAACTGCCTAGCAAGGGGGGCCCTAAGTTCGTGGGGCCCATGAGCAACTGCCTAGCAACGGGGGCCCTAAGTTCGTGGGGCCCATGAGCAACTGCCTAGCAAGGGGGGCCCTAAGTTCGTGGGGCCCATGAGCAACTGCCTAGCAAGGGGGGCCTAAGCTCATGGAGCCCATGAGCAACTGCCTAGCAAGGGGGGCCCTAAGTTCGTGGGGCCCATGAGCAACTGCCTAGCAAGGGGGCCTAAGCTCATGGAGCCCATGAGCAACTGCCTAGCAAGGGGGGCCCTAAGCTCGTGGAGCCCTTGAGCAACTGCCTAGCAAGGGGGGCCCTAAGTTCGTGGGGCCCATGAGCAACTGCCTAGCAACGGGGGCCCTAAGCTCGTGGGGCCCATGAGCAACTGCCTAGCAAGGGGGGCCCTAAGTTCGTGGGGCCCATGAGCAACTGCCTAGCAAGGGGGGCCTAAGCTCATGGAGCCCATGAGCAACTGCCTAGCAAGGGGGGCCCTAAGTTCGTGGGGCCCATGAGCAACTGCCTAGCAAGAGGGGCCCTAAGCTCGTGGAGCCCATGAGCAACTGCCTAGCAAGGGGGGCCCTAAGCTCGTGGAGCCCATGAGCAACTGCCTAGCAACAGGGGCCCTAAGCTCGTGGAGCCCATGAGCAACTGCCTAGCAACAGGGGCCCTAAGCTCGTGGGGCCCATGAGCAACTGCCTAGCAAGGGGGGCCCTAAGCTCGTGGGGCCCATGAGCAACTGCCTAGCAAGGGGGGCCTAAGCTCGTGGGGCCCATGAGCAACTGCCTAGCAAGGGGGGCCCTAAGCTCGTGGAGCCCATGAGCAACTGCCTAGCAAGGGGGGCCTAAGCTCGTGGAGCCCATGAGCAACTGCCTAGCAAGGGGGGCCCTAAGCTAGTGGAGCCCATGAGCAACTGCCTAGCAAGGGGGGCCTAAGCTCGTGGAGCCCATGAGCAACTGCCTAGCAAGGGGGCCCTAAGCTCGTGGAGCCCATGAGCAACTGCCTAGCAAGGGGGGCCCTAAGCTCGTGGAGCCCATGAGCAACTGCCTAGCAACAGGGGCCCTAAGTTCGTGGGGCCCATGAGCAACTGCCTAGCAAGGGGGGGCCTGCTTAGAGAAAGCAAAGCTGCTTAGAAAATCAATAGAAAAATGAACGAACAGCAGGTGATCACAATTAATATAATGCAAATTTGTGGAGCTGGTACCTTGTCGGAAGCAAAAATATCCTCATCGTGAACAATGAATCCGGTTTTATTACTCCCAGGTACGTCGTTATGATCCACGTAAGATACAACACCAGGTAATTTCAATGCTTCACTCGGATCTACTGATTTGATCACTGCGTGAGCTTTCTTACTGAGTACAAATCCCAGGTAAAGTTCACCTGTAATCAACAAAACCATCATGCAGATTCTTGTATCATGTGGACCAATGAGAACGCAGCAAAGTTAATGCAGGAAAACTGGTAAAGAAGTATGCTCTAAAATACTGCAAACTACAACAGCTCTTTTTAGATTAAATGATAATTGCCCCAGATAGTTAAATCTTATTAAACTTTCAAAGCTACGGCCAGCTCAGCAAATCCGACAAATAGGTGCTGTACCTTGATAAGCATGACCACGAACTGCAGTGTTCATCTGTGGCGTAGAGCTCATTTTCGTGACATCACATCAACGCCTTACAGCAACCTTCGCTTACACAAATGTGCTTGACGCACAGGGAAGATGCCTACCATTGCACAAACTGTGGTTAGTTTGTGACGTAAGCGATAGCTGTGCCATTAATTATCTTTAGAAGGTAATTATTCAAATATTATGCACAACTGCCGACTTTTGTAGGTAAGAAAATGTATATTTTGAAAAGTAAATTAAAATGAGATTTAGCCTGATCACTGTATCAATTTCTTTTCTACTGGTCTGCTTATTCGTGGAAGCAGTCATTTTGCTTCGGGTTTTACTAAAAATATACTAAAAATTTTATTTTATAATCTCGTAACCAGTTCTCTGCCTAAAAACTAGAATTGCAACAGTTAAAAACTTTTATTTTCAAACTCCGATAGTAACTCATGGAAACAGTCATTTTGCTTCGGGTTTTTTCTTTTGTCAAGCCCAAATCTTCATCAGAAAGAGCCATCTACTAGATTTAAACGTAACTTCAATGTGTTCTTGCAAAGTCCGTAGCAACCAACATTTGTACAGTTGCTAAGTGTTTTGTAGAAATGCGCCAAAAAACAATGGCTGACTTTAACAGCGATTTTCTCAAGATTATGTTTTTCAGTGTGCAGCCTGCACCTCAACTTCAACGTGGATTATCTCAGCTTAGAAATAATACAGAGTGATGAACTTGGTATCAAAATGATCTTCGAGAAATGGAGATTCAGGATATGTGAATAACTAGTAAAGGTTAATTGCGAACTTGTGGACGATTTTACTATGCAAGCAAATGTTTTACGGCAGATGAATATCTAGCCCAGGGATGTGCAAATTGCAGCCCGCGGGCCACTTGCGGCCCACCGAGAGATTTGTCAACCTAATGAAAGTACAGTCGGGCGATTAATTAAGTGTATCCAGCTGAAGTCCGTGCCACGATCCCAAAGATAGTGCGGGTAGTTTTTTCTACTAGATCGGATGCCATTAACCCTTACAAGACGGTTGTAGCTTAATGTCACTGTACTACACAGACTGTGTGATACACATTACTAATATGCATTGTAATGAAATTACCACTATCTGTCCTGAAAGTAGAAATATATGGTTTGTAATATAAATTTTAATAACTTCTAAAAGTTTCTTGAGTGTAGTAGTAATGATGTACGCAGGTCGGATGCAAAAAATCGTTATTAGGCCTTTCTGTACTTGGCTCCTTGATCAAAGTGCATGTGGCCCGAAGGAATTGCGGGAAAGTTTAATGTGGCCCGGCTAGTCAGATAATTTGCACACCCCTGGACTAGCCAATACACTTCTTTTGTGAATAAAGCTATAAATTATAAACTCTATAAAATGTTAATTTATCCGCTAAATTCTATTCAGGTAGAAAGTACCTTCCAGGTGTCTCAAGTCGTCAGTGTAGAGAGCTTCACCTGTCACGTGCTTCAAACCAGATTGATGAACTAATGGTCGACCTACGACACCTGTTGGTTCATTGCAGGTTGAAGACACCTGTAAAAATTAAATAATAATTTCATTTAGGACACAGTCCACGGATAGCACATTAAGTAATTCAGTACTTATTTCCAAGGTGGTCCCAATTATTATTACCCGCCCATTACTTCAATAAACCCGTGTGCCTGGTCGAAAAACCTGCGATACTATTTTTGAAGTCTTTGGTGTGCTACAACCGGGAGTTGAACCTGCGACCTCCTGGGTGGGAAGCGAGTATGCTACCAATTTTTTAAGTCTTTGGTATGACACAACCGGGAGTTAAACTGGAGACCTCCCGGGTGGGAAGCGAGTATGCTACCAATTTTTTAAGTCTTTGGTATGACACAATCGGGAGTTAACCTGGAGACCTCCCGGGTGGGAAGCGAGTATGCTACCAATTTTTTAAGTCTTTGGTATGACACAACCGGGAGTTGAACCTGCGACTTCCTGGGTGGGAAGCGAGTATTCTTAGCCACAACCACTCACATCAAAGCCACGTGTATCAGTTAAATTAAAATGATAAAAACCACATTAAAAACAAACCAGCAAACTCAATTTTTATTCATTTTGTCACTTAGAGAGCCGGGATCCAGTATTCAACAGCAGAGGTCGGAAATCTTACAAAAATGTCCGAAGGACTAAAAGTTGGTTGCCCGGTGATAGACATAGCCCAGAGATAAATACAGAAGTATCTACGATGGAGGTGGGTGGGAGGGGTTGGTAACCTAAACACTGCACTGCACACTGCACAGCTTTAAACATATTTTTAGGATGAAAGACTAAGGATTAAAGGAAAACAGGATGATTTTTCATATCACTACCCTATTTTCAAATCTGATAAAAAGTATACATTTTAAACACAATTGATACTGCAAAAGCGTTTCTGATATTCAAATAACACATTAAAATCTTAATTAACGGCGGGCGAGCCCATCTATTGATGACATCACAAACTAACATAATTTCCAACAGCAAAGACATTCCACGAGTGTGCTGCACGTGTTTGCGAAAGCAAAAATTGAAGTACAATGCTACTGTAAGATATTCAGTGTGTTGTACTAAAACTAGGCAAGTTTTAAGATAAAAATTCAAATTTCAAATTTACCGCTGTGCTCACGCATGAGCTGTCGAACGTGTATAGTTCATCACAAACTAACACATCTGAACTGAGCGATACAGCACCTGTTTTTTGTGAAACTCGTTTCCAAAATGTAGGCGCTAGTGCCCGTCTAACTAGTGAATGGCGAAATGCGTGTAACAGAGAAGAACTAGTGGCGCGAACGTGAAATTGTGTTTGTGTGGTAATAATTCTTTCACGCAAGTCATTTTTGATAAAATAGTATGTTTCCTTTCAACATTTTAAACAGTAGATTGTTCTGACCTGCAGTTTAAGAAACACAGACATTAGCCATCAGATATATTAATTCTACTGGTATATATATAAGATTCGAGGCTACAGCTCGGACGACGGCACCATTTGCGACGATCTACACATCAAACGAAAGTTCTCGATCTAGTGTCATGCCGTTGGAGGTTTATTTTTCGAATCGGGCCCACGGGGGAAGGGGGGGGGCGAGAAACCTCCAAAAATGGCCATTTTTCGGCCGTTTTTTGCAAAAGTTATATGAGATCTGGAGAACGGGAATGTGCCGATGGTGGTGCTGGGTATGGATAGATAGCCCATTCAGCGATGGGTGTCATAGGCGTATTTAGAATTCGCGAGAGGGCCACGGCGCCCCGCAATGGGCATTTTCCCAGATGCAATTCGTGATTTTTTCGAAATTTTGACCAAACAGCATGTGGAAAAAACGTTCTAGCGACGCCTGGTGGGACTCTCAAAAGGAGATATATAGCTGTTTAGAAAGAGGAAGAATGGGGCTACACGATGATGTGGGCTACATTTTAGGACATATCCACCAAAAGGAGTGCCGACGAGTTAATTAGATGTTCTATTTTTGGCAATTTTCGCTTGGAATTTATCATGAATGTGTGTCAACTAGTTAGAGAAAATTAAGCATAACGATCACATACCTCGCAAAACTGAATGCTCTCCGGAATTCCTGGATGAAACGCATCGATTGCACTACGATGCGTTTCTGGAATCGTTGACGTACACACACCTGGCTAAAAATACATAAACGTTATTTCAAACTGAAGTTAAACGCACAAAAACAGTCAATGAACTGACGGCTAGGCCGGCTACAAAAATATTTTGTTTCTGTGTTTCCTCATGAGCTCAATAGATGTCAGTAGGGAGGGAGGAAATTA
Source organism: Tubiluchus corallicola (assembly GCA_030141605.1). Lineage (NCBI taxonomy): Eukaryota > Metazoa > Priapulida > Priapulimorpha > Priapulimorphida > Tubiluchidae > Tubiluchus > Tubiluchus corallicola. The sequence goes on from JAQGDQ010001614.1 coordinate 13,310, forward strand.
GAGCTTGGTGAATGTTTAAAAGACAAGAAAATGGGACCTGAAGTAGGTTTCAAAAAAATTGCTCGAAAATATTATATTACTTTATACGAATTTTAAGCGTATGTCGTACTCGCGTTGAAGGGAATTTTTGTTTGTTTTCATTTTAAATCTCCCGCAGTACTGTTCGGACGGCGCCATTACATGACGTCATAATGCACAATGTAAATCAGGGGAAGAAACGGAAATGTTAAATTATGTCCCAAAAAACTTCGCATGCAAAGTTATATTACTTAGAATTTCGCTCACCTGCTTGAAAGACTTGTGTAATTTGAAGAGAAAATTATTAATCATTTAAAATGTTTTTACCAATTGCTGAAACGTCGTTGACTCACCACCAGGGTGCACCACTGACTAACCAAAAAACTATTTCTTATATTATTAACAAGGTACTTAGTGACGTGTGAGGTATGTGATAGAAAAATTATTACCCAGCTGATTAGACACAAAATGTAAGAAAAAACAAGTTTTTCTATCGTGGCTCCATCTCTTGAAGCAAACTTGAAATGCGTCTTGATTCAGCAGGTTTAAGATCACATGACCTAAGGTAACTGACTTACCAGGCTGCACAAGTGTCAAAAATTGTTCTAGAAACTTGAGCTGGTTCAAACTTTGAGGTTTACACTGTGAGAAATGTAAATTGTCAGTCTATAGCAGTCTGAGTCGGACAAGGAGGCAAATCTTTTTGCCAAGTTAAAGTGAACCTGTTCAACTAAAGATTTCTTTTGCTTGTTTAACAGATAAAACGTAATGGTTACGGTTACGGTCAAGCTTGTGGTCATGTTTTGATGGACTGGACAGTTTCATAAATAAACTAATCAAACTACAAAGCAATTTTCTAATGGTTTAATATTCTTAAACAAATAACCAAAAATAAAAAATCTTATCGTATATATTAATTCTACTGGTATATATATATATTTCTGGAATCGTTTATATATATATATAAGATTCGAGGCTACAGCTTCGACGACGGCACCATTTGCGGTGATCTATACATCAAACGAAAGGTCTCGATCTAGTGTCGTGCCATTGGGGGTTTATTTTTCGAATCGGGCCTACCGGGACGAACGGGTGGTGAAAAACCTCCAAAAATGGCCATTTTCGCTTGGAAAACTGCTGACGCAAAGCCATCGTTCTAACGTCATCCATTATACTCTATAACCTTATAATTGTACTTCAGTAAAAGCTGCTGCTGGCTTTGCTTTATAAATGAGGACTAGGTAGGATGTTTGCTTATTTTTGATTATACGTGTATTTGTACGCAAAATTTTTGCGGGGCCTTTGCTAGTCATTATTATTTTAGAAGTGTTTTTGTTGTCGGTTTTACCCGAGTTTCAGAAAGATGACGGAGCACCATGAGATAGAATTTGTAGAAGAAGCTAAGCGTCATGGTCCTGCGGTACCGAATCATGCCACCAGGGGCACCGGGATGCAGTGGAATGTCATCTGCGAGTAGCTTACACGCATCCTCTACGATATCGTCTTCCCATTTTCTACCAGAGATAAAAAAATCAATAATTTGATTTAAAATTACAAAAATCATAATTCTGTACATTGAATACGATCAGCGGGGGTGGGGTGGGGGATGGGGTGGGGGGTTGTATTCACTAAGCTTCTTACGAACTGTTTTATTCATTAAGTTTTTTCATAAGAATCAGGGCAATTCATTCATAAGAAAAATCTTAATAATTGTTATTAATAACTAGTAATAAATAATAAAAAAACAATAATAATAATACAAATAATACAAATAATAATCTTAATGATTGTTCATAAGAACAATCTTAGGTTTACAATGGAAAAAAGCCTTTTCACAGTTTCAGTGATTGATGATGAAAAGGTCAAAGGTTAAGTGTACTAGACATCTTTTCTACTGATCTGCTTATTCGTTTCCTATTTTGCTTCTGTTAAATACATAATTAGTGCATAATTTACTGTATCAATTTCTTTTCTACTGGTCTGCTTATTCATTACCTATTTGGCTTTTTGTAAATACATAATTAGTGCATAATTTACTGTATCAATTTCTTTTCTACTGGTCTGCTTATTCATTACCTATTTGGCTTTTTGTAAATACATAATTAGTGCATAATTTACTGTATCAATTTCTTTTCTACTGGTCTGCTTATTCATTACCTATTTGGCTTTTGTAAATACATAATTAGTGCATAATTTACTGTATCAATTTCTTTTCTACTGGTCTGTTTATTCATTACCTATTTGGCTTTTGTAAATACATAATTAGTGCATAATTTACTGTATCAATTTCTTTTCTACTGGTCTGCTTATTCATTACCTATTTGGCTTTTGTAAATACATAATTAGTGCATAATTTACTGTATCAATTTCTTTTCTACTGGTCTGCTTATTCATTACCTATTTGGCTTTTGTAAATACATAATTAGTGCATAATTTACTGTATCAATTTCTTTTCTACTGGTCTGCTTATTCACTACCTATTTGACTTTTGTAAATACATAATTAGTGCATAATTTACTGTATCAATTTCTTTTCTACAGGTCTGCTTATTCATTACCTATTTGACTTTTTGTAAATACATAATTAGTGCATAATTTACTGTATCAATTTCTTTTCTACTGGTCTGTTTATTCATTACCTATTTGGCTTTTTGTAAATACATAATTAGTGCATAATTTACTGTATCAATTTCTTTTCTACTGGTCTGCTTATTCATTACCTATTTGGCTTGTTTGTAAATACATAATTAGTGCATAATTTACTGTATCAATTTCTTTTCTACTGGTCTGCTTATTCATTACCTATTTGTCTTTTGTAAATACATAATGTTCTATACTGTAGGTTCTGCCTTTGTAAACTGGTTGTATGTTTGTAAGATTTACCACTGATGATGACAGCAGCAGCCTGTCGAAACGTTTGGTATGATTTCAACTATTTAATGTAAAAGTTTTTAATAAAGTTGTGTTGTTTCTTTACAATAAATTAGAAATAGTTACCTGCCGATCAAAGCCGCCATTGTTTTTGTTGCCATCACCGTTCTTGCAGCCATTCCGCCGAAGCTAATTGAGAGATGCTGTACGACGTTGCTTTCCGGTCGGAATGTGACTTTCATTGCTGCGTTAACAATTGCAATGTCATCGTCTCTACGACGCGTTTGCTTGAAAGCGTGGAAGTACTCGTTCTGCGAAAATATTTTCACATAAACTGTATACAGTAAGTCGTGGCTTAACGTCGCTAATGTGTGCCATCATAATGCGACGTTAAGCGAGACGTCGTTAAACAAAGCCACAACTTCCATAGAAAGTAATGTAAAAGAATTGAGATACGTTCCAGAGGCAAAAATCAGTACTGCTTAAATCATATAAATTAAACGTTTAATGAGTTTTATTCACATTTCTACCGATTAATTTTTTCTGTTTGCTTGAAATCACCCATCTTTCTTGCCGCTGATTAGCTAGCAGGTTCTCATTCCTTAACATCAAAGACTCATGCAGGCAGTGGTTAAATAGTGCATTGAGAGAATTTCATGTAAATATCGGTTGCTATAGCAACAAGTTGTAGGCAAAGGTCCTTTGCATAAAGAATTAGTTTGCACCCAGGTGCTTGGTGGCATATAAACTTCAATTAGATCTCGTTGCTATAGCAACAGGTTGTAGGCAAAGGTCCTTTGCATAAAGACTTGGTCTGTCAGCAGGGGCCTGGAAGCGTATAAATTGCAAATAGATCTCTCTTGATACGAATGACTAGCGTTAAATTTTAGCAGTCAGTTGGAAAGCAAAAACATAAATAATTGTACAGCTTTGCATTACTAGCGCATTTTTAGAACAGACTGAGGCAAAATTATGGTTTTATTATTCAAATTAGGTAAAGAAAAGTCTTTGATAAAAGCAAAAAAATTGTCGTTAGTAACGAAATGTGTCGTTAAGTGAGAGAAAGGTGTCAAATGTTCGGCATCGTTAAAACGAAACATCGCTAAATGGGGATGATGATGATAAGTCTTTATTAGCCTCTCTTTGCAGGCAAAAATATCTGTACTAACATTATACAATTTTACATAGACACTATACAGAGTGAATTCTACAATTTTACATTTACGGATTCTGTAATTAGCTTTTCTAATTTGTACGTATAACATTTCTTACAGTGATATTAAACAAGAAGTATTGAAGTGCGTGCTAAAATCAAGGTTATTAATGCAGCAAGTTTCTTGTGAAGTAACATAAAAATGCAGATAAACTGATATATCAAATTATTGAGAATGACAAATCCCAAAAAACTCTGAAACAGGCCGGGGTTTTTGGGGCCACCTAGGCCCCCTTGGAGCCAGCAATATTCTGACCGTAGAGAACCTCTAAGTGGACTTAAAATATCAATTACCTTGTTTCATGCATAATTTAAAAAACCCAACTATCAAGGATACATGATACCTAATTGTCTCAAAAACGCCTAAGTACTGGCCGCTCCTATGCAAAAGTATATATAAACTGTCTGCAATTGACTCAAATAACTCCGCACAATTGATTCTATATTTTTATACATAGAGATATACACGCGGTTACACTGATGTACGTGATGTAAACAAAGTGACGGCCTGCCAACTAGCGGTCAGCTTGTGAAATAATGTACTGGGTCCGTAAAAAATTTGTCAACGAATTTACTCGATTTACAAAAATGGCACTAATCGTCTTCCAAGAACTCGGAATTCCGCGTATCCGCGGAAAATTCTCATCCCTGAAGGAAGTGCAAATGTGAAGGAAGTAGAAAAAACTTGGAATGATCTTACTCTAGTAAAAACAGCGTACGCACCTTCATCGTGTAAGGAATTTCTATTGACAACATTACTTCGTCTGCCGCAAGACAAGTTTGCCGATATTTCACAAAAAAGTTCTGATCGATGGCGACTGACCGACGTCCACCTAAAAAAAGTTTACAATCAGTAAGACTCTTACCTGTTTGTGAAGTACCTTCGTTTAGAGAATTTAGACAGAGTAATGAAATTAATGTAGGAAGGTTAAGAAAGCTATTTAAAAATAAATTACAGGAGGCAGCACTTAATAGACTTACTTTGCGATGGAAGTGTTTTGACCCAATTAACCGACTGAATCTATTGTAATTGTAATTGTAATTTATTATCACTTCAGCACGTATTTTTACATTACAATTTGCATTATTATCTTTATAACTATTATGTCCTATAACTAGAAAATCAAATATAGTTACAATAATTGTAACAGAACTACATTAGTATACTATAGCATGATATAGTTAGGGGAAAAATTCCAAATATAATTACAAAAATTTAACAGAAGTGTACTAACATAGTTACTAAACTACATAATAGTTTATCAACAAGAAATAGATGCTGCATGGTGGTCAAGAAGCAAAGCTCGTAAGATCATCGTGAAAAGTGAAAAAAAAACGACGATTATCGGCTAGGTGTAGCATTACTAAGTATGAATAATCAATGTAATATGCACTGCAAAGTCTTTCAATGAATTTTAATAATAAAGTAATCAATAAATTCCTTTGTAGATACAGCAGGCGCCGCATAATAGACTCATGGTTAATATACTCAATCGCTTAATTGACTCAAACACGCCTGGTACGGGCCGCTTCTATTCAAATGTACATAAAAACTGTCGGTAATTGACTCAAATAACTCCGCACAATTGACTCAATATATTTGCTTCAATATATTTGCTTCAATAAGACCCTTTCGTGTGACTAATCAGCTTTTATGACTTTTATATCATCTCAATTGGCTTTTGTCCTATAATATACATAGAAACAATCATGTTAAGTACCGTTTTGTTTGTAAGCAAGAACGTTTATCATACGCTAATATGCTAACCTAATGGTTTGCTTTGACCCGCCCGTCCACTGCAATTAACCTTGTTACTCAAGAATTCCTGGAAGCTAAACATTTAATCACTTGCTTAGCAGTTTTCTTTTGAAGTTCTGACTATCTTTGCCAGAAAGTTCAATCAGTTTGCCGTTGCTGTTATGCCAGAGATGCAGGTACAGTAAGTACGTCACAATAGCAAGCGGGAGGTTAGGCAAAACTACGAACGAAGCTATTTGCGGAGAAACACGGGCACCACCTGGAGTTTAAGCACATCAAACACTAAGTATTTTACGAGAATTTATGCAAAACACAACAACAATTTCATTAAAAACCTTTGCTGTGCATAGTAAGCTGGCGACTCGTACTTCTATAAAATTAATACTATACCCATTTACCAGACGTTTTTGAGTAAATTAGGTAACTGATTCTATTAACGTGAACCTAATAAACGACGTCTACTGTATATACATTACCTAGAGACGCTACAGTTATTACACATCCGGCTGCCTGCCATATTTGATTCAAGTCGGATATAGGACTAGCAGTCATAATGTTTCCACCGATACACTAAAAAAAGAGAAGAAATACATTAAAATGTCAATGTGCGTCTTTAGATCTCGACATGTTTGCGAACATTGGGAAAACTTGGCGGACATCTTGCGATACTTTTGAGAACGTTGCAACGACTTGGCGACTATTTTTCGATCACTTTGCGACATCTGCCGAACCTCGGTTGACTCGCACTTTTTCTTCGAAAATTCCTGAAACTGTCGTGAAATGACATTTGCCATGTCGCATAAGTGTCACTTTGCCATGTCGTATGAGCGTCACTTTGCCATGTCGTATGAGCGTCACTTTGCCATGTCGTACAAGTGTCACTTTGCCATGTCACATAAGCGTCACTTTACCATGTCGTATAAGCGTCACTTTGCCATGTCGTAGCGTCACTTTGCCATGTCGTATAAGCGTCACTTTGCCATGTCGTATAAGTGTCACTTTGCCATGTTGTACAAGTGTCACTTTGCCATGTCACATAAGCGTCACTTTACCATGTCACATAAGCGTCACTTTACCATGTCACATAAGTGTCACTTTGCCATGTCGTATAAGTGTAACAGCTAGCCAGAACCTTACCTAGTTCATTTTTCTTCTTTCCTGCTAGCAAATCACTCTACGCACAGACTATTGCATAGTTAAGTAAAGTCCATGTAAAACAACTGAAGTTACCGAACAGACAGCTTTGCTTTACCTACATGTCACGTGACGGTTGTAGTGAAAATGCGACGTTTGAATACGCTTAACCTTTAACCTACAGCAACTGTGCGTAAAGTAAGTTAAGTAAAGTCCATGTAAAACAACTGAAGTTATCGAACAGACAGCTTTGCTTTACCTACATGTCACGTGACGGTTGTAGTGAAGATGCGATGTTTGAATACGCTTAACCTTTAACCTATAGCAACTGTGCGTAAAGTAAGTCAAGTCCAGGTAAAACAACTGAAATTATCGAACAGACGGCTTTGCTTTACCTACATGTCACGTGACAGTTGTAGTGAAGATGCGACGTTTGAATACACTTAACCTTTAACCTACAGCAACAGAGCGTGTGAACAACGAAACCGTGAAAAGATTTATTATATCGCTTTTAAAGTTTTAAGCTGGATGAAAACGCGATCAAAGTTTTTACTCCTCAGCACTTACCGCGACATTCCGAATTTGTGGACCAGCAAAGAGACTGAGCATCTGTAAAATTGCTTGGAATATTCTGGTCTTATATTCTGCAAAAAACGAAATTGAATTTAAAAAATAATTTTTTAGTGTTTGCCATCAGACTTGCCACATTTAAATTAACTTATAAATTTGCTTCAGTCATAGTAAATATTTTTGTTAACAAAAATGTCAGTATTTTTACTTTTTACAAATACGATTACCCAACAGGCTAATTAATTTATAAATTACAAATTTCAAATTATATTAAGCAGTCAGTCGAAGGGCCAGTTCACACTAGCATATTGTCTTGATTAGACCAGGTGTGAACCAAAACTAAAAAGTGGGGGATTATCCTCATTTGTAAGATATTATCAAATTATCTCGCAAAACATTTTCCACCTTGGAAAGAGTGACACGGGGCGTAAGTTTACGGCTACCTGCATTAGAAAAATAAATACCTGGTTCTCTTTTCACGACATCTCGTAAAACATTTTCCAACTTGGTAAGAGTGACGGCAGCTCCCACAACTATCCCAGCATCAGTAAATTCGACGTTGGTCAATTCTTCAAGATGACCAACGGCAACTAAGATTGGATAGTGGCAATCCTTGAGTTTTACTTCCAAACCTACAGACAGCAAAACTTAATTAAAGGAAAAAGTACAGTTTTTTCACCTCACTTTACGATTGCTCATTTATTAATGAAGCTACACTCATATCTCGGTTTGCCGGACAAAAGTGGGAAGACTGGGAAGACGTTGGTCCGAATTTGCCGATTGTCCGTGTTTACCGATACTAAGCTAATCCAGTAGGTGCCATGTATTAGACTCACAGTAATGTAGAATCAATGTATAGTCTTAAAAATGTCCTATACAAAAGTATATAAAAACTGTTAGCATTTGACTCTAATAACTTCTCGCTGACTTCATATATTCATTTCTGCATGTACTTAAATAAGATACTTTTGTGTGACCAATGAGCTTTTACTATTTTTATGTTGCTTTACTTGGTTACACGTTGCTTGGTTACACTGATGTAAACAATGTGACGGCCCGTCAACTAGAGGTCAGCTCGCGAAAAAAAATGGACCGTGTTCGTAGTATGCAGGAGTTTTTTAACGGTTCAGATTTTGTCTGATTCGTCTGGTCTGGCAACCCGAGGTCTGACAAGCTGAGACGTGAGTACAATTAAATAATGACTACACAAAGATTTAGATGCCAATATTCAATGTGAAGCTTTTGTCAAATTATAATGTACAGCACAGTAAACGAACAAACTAAAATTAACAACAGACTGCAGCTGCTGCTATTTCAACCTTGCAGTGTTAAGTCAACTGTGAATTGTAAGTCTTTCTTCTACGTTGCTCATATTTGTCACTGCCACTGTCCCTGTCACTGCCACTGTCCCTGTCACTGTCCCTGTCACTGTCCCTGTCACTGCCACTGTCCTTGTTACTGCCACTGTCCCTGTCACTGCCATTGTCTTTGTCATTGCCACTATTAATATTGTTGTTGTCGTTATTGTATTGTTGTTGTTGTTCCTGCCATTGCTGTTATTACTTTGCTATTATTGTTGTTGTTGTTGTTGTTGCTGCTGCTGTTGGTGTTGTTGTTGTTGTTGTTGTTGTTCCCATTTCAACTTCGAAATGAGAAATATCGATCCTCCAACTGATGTCGATGATATGAACTCTAGCGTTGAGAATCTAAATTCTCTCATTAGGAACATTCTAAAGAATTGTCGTACCGAACCGAATGATACCCCAGACCACCAGGCTATACCAGATAGATGGAATAACCTGCTCCAAAACAATGACCCCCAAGGAATTTGGAAAGCCATCAACTGGAATGGTGACCTTAGTTCTGAAAAGAATATTGAAGCTCCGTCTAATGAAGACTTTAAGACCCATTTCGAGGACTTGCTGAACCCGGATAGAATCGATTCGCTGGATCTGTTGTCACAGTGTGCGGGTCCTTCAATTCCAGTTACCGATAATTTGATATCCTTTGATGAGATAGAAGCTGCTGTAATGTCATGCGATAATAAAAGTAGTGGAGGTCCATCTGGTATTTCTGGTGGTATTTTAAAGTTCTTGCCAGAGTGTTGGTTATCCTACCTGTGCTTGCTGTTCAATTTTATATTTGTATCTCGAACTTTCCCACGTTCATGGTGCTTAAACAGACTTGTGACTATTTTCAAGAAAGGTAGTCGAATGTCTTGTGATAATTACAGAGGAATTTCTATAATGGACTCAATTGCCAAGGTTTATGATAGGATCCTGTGTAGACGCCTTAATATGTGGTTTTCACCCGACAGGGAACAAACAGGTGCTCAGAAAGGTCGAAGTTGCACTGAATGGATCGTTACTCTCAGATTATTGATGGATTATGCCCTATTTCGGAAAGTTAAACTGTTTGTGCTGTTCGTTGACTTTTCCAAGGCATATGATCGTGTCCCCAGGCACGGTCTCATAGTCTCGCTTAAAGCTCTTGGATGCGGTATCATTATGCTTTGTGCAGTTGCTGCCTTGTACAGTAATACACAATTAGTATTAGGAGCAGCTATAATAAGTTTAACCTTAGGTGTTAAACAAGGATCCCCTTCCTCGTGCTTTCTGTTCACACTCTACGTTAATAAACTTATAAGAAACCTCAAGGAAAAGTGCAGACCAGACGGTTTTCTAGGGATGTTTCACTGTTTGTTATTGATGGATGATACTATTATCCTATCGATGACCAGAGAAGGACTTCTGGAAAAGATAGGCATCCTTGAAGAATTTTGTCGTGAGTCAGGAATGGTAATTAACGAATCTAAAACCAAATTTATGGTTATTAACGGTAACGAAAGGGATAAAAGGGTTATCGTCCGCGAGAACATAGTAATTAGGATATGTGAGTATTACGTTTATCTCGGATCTGTGTTCAGTGCTTCAGGAAAGTTACAGCCCTCACTGGAAAAACATTGCGAAGAAAAGTTTACCCATGTTCTTAAATATGTATCATTTGTGAACAAAAACTCACTATTCCCATTCTGGGTTAAGAAAAAAGTGATGGACGCGGCCCTGCTATCATCTATTTTCTACAGCTGTGAATCTTGGTTGACTGGCAATCTTAAACCGATAAATGTGATGTACAATTCTGTGATTAAAGCATTGCTTGGCGTCAGGAAGACAACCGCTAATAACTTATGTTTAGTCGAGCTAGGATTACCTTCTACCAAAGCGTACGTTCAAAACGTGCAATCAAAGTTCTTTAGACGGATAATCGAATCGAGAGCCAACGAGGCCGACGACCCATTTTCAATAGTATGGAATTTGTGCTCAGAAGCGAACACACCATGTGTACAATATGTGAAAGCTATCCTTCGTAAAACGGATATTATCTCCGACGACCTCGTGAACACAAAACAACATATCAGGGATTCCGAGAGAACTAAACTGTGCACCTATCTCTATCTGAATCCCGAACTATCTGTCAGTGCAGCGTATAGTGTTAAAGTAAATGAGCTCCACGGGATTAAAACATCTCGGTTATGCCTCTCCTCACATAACCTAGCTATTGAGACTGGAAGATGGGCAAGGATAAAAAGAGAGGACAGGCTATGCTCCTGTTCTGGCTTAAACATTCAAACAGAAGAGCATGTTATCTGTTTTTGTCCACTTACTAATCACCTTCGTGAAGATAACACTGAACTGAGCTTCAACGTTTTGCATGAATTTTTCAATGGAAACCCAATGTTATATTGTGAATTTGTAAATAACTGTTTAGCGATTTTTGGACAGTAATGATCATGTTAGGCGATAATAAGTGTGTAGTGAGAATGTGTAAATAATTCTTCAGTTATTTTTTTTTGACAGTAATGATCATGTTATATGATCAAAAGTCCTTTTTTTGTAATGATCTATGGACTGAACCAAATGTTCGACTATCTCTTAATCAGTCAATAAACATATATATATATATATATAGCTATTACTGCTGCTGCTGCTGTTGTTGTTGTTGTAGTCATTGTTGTTTTTCTTGTTGCTGTTGTTGAGTTACTGCTGTTAAAGTTATTGCTGTTGCTGCTCACGTTGCTGTTGTTGTCATTGCTGCTATTGTCATTGTCGTTGTTGTTGTTGTTGTTGTTGTTGTTGTAGCTATTACTGCTGCTTTTATTGTGCTACAGCTGCTACTGTTATTACTGCTGCTGCTGCTGTTGTTGTTGTTGTCATTGTTGTTGATGCTGTTGCTTTTCTTATTGTTGTTGTTGCTGTTGTTGTGTTACTGCTGCTGCTGTTGTTGTTGTTGATGCTGTTGTTTTTCTTGTTGCTGTTGTTGTGTTACTGCTGCTACTGTTATTGTCGTTGTTGTTGTGTTACTGCTGCTACTGTTATTGTCGTTGTTGTTGTGTTACTGCTGCTACTGTTATTGTCGTTGTTGTTGTTGTAGCTATTACTGCTGCTGCTGCTGTTATTGTGCTACTGCTGCTACTGTTATTGCTGTTGCCGCTGATGTTGCTGTCGTCGTCGTCATCGTCGTTGTGGTTGGTCTTGTTTGTACTTACCTATTTCAGTGTTACCATTGACTAGTTTAGCATTCGGATGCTGTTGTTTTAACTGTAATACTTGATGTAGGTTTGTAGGCTGATACCAGCTGATTGACGGTCCATTAAAAACCAACGTGTCTTTAAAATTAGCTGAAAACTATAAAATACCAATAAAAATTAAAGAACAAGTCAATAAAATTAAAGGACAAGTACCTGAAGTAGGTTTCAGAAAAATCGCCTTAAAAATTATATTACTTTACAGCAGTTTTATGCGTATATCATACTCGCGTTGAAAGGAACTTTTGTTTGTTTTCATTTCAAATCTCCCTCAGTACTGCTCCGACCGTGCCATAACCAGATGTTATACACGCACAACGTAAATCAGGGGCAGAAAAGGAAATGTTAAACTATGTCCCAAAAACTTTCCATGCAAATCTATATTACTTAGAATTTCTAGACTTATGTAACTAGAAATAATAATTTAAAATGTTTTTGAAAATTGGTAAAATGTAGCGGACTAACCATCCAGGGTGCGCCACTCACTAAGCAAAAAAGTATTTTTAATCTTATTCATACAGTAATTTAAAATTTTACTTAGTAAGTGATCTGTGCGTTACGAATGCTCTGATTGTTTTTGCAGTCCTGCATGCAAAAAGGCAGTACGTAAGTGGTATAAAATTTCAAGACGAATTTTTTAAGCTTTATGTAAGGGGAGAATTTTCTAGTGCTTTAATAAATTAGAAAACTTGGTGAAATTTAAATCCCGATTTAAAAATTTGAGAAGATATGTGTCCGATTACACGAAAAGGTAATGTCATTAGTGTTAATATAAAAGACGCATTGCTTGCTAATGATTCTAAAGACGACTCTGTTAATTTTAAAGGAAAGATCAACTCTTCTAGGAAGTCGGGCTTGTTTTAATGTTCGTGAAAAATGTTAGAAGGATTTAGTAACAAAACTGCAATAAGCGCCTCAAAGTCTCGTGTAATTAGTAAATCACTTTAATGTCGCGATCACTTCATGCTTGGACGCTCCCATTTTCAATGCCCATTGTTCTTCCAATGACGTCATTCGTCTTGAAGAAAAGTAGCACCCTGTCAATCTTTATCAAAAATATAACACATTTTAGATGGCTATTTTTTTATATTTTCGGGTGAACTTTAAGTAAGTTTGAATTAGTGTAACCAACCCGCTTGTGAAAACACGAAGTCTCCCTGTTACGTCATGATTTTCAAGTGAATGGCGGCAACCATCACGTCTGAAAATTTCTATTCAGAGGTAATTTATTTTAAATTTATGCTTTATACAAAGTTCTTTGTCATATTTTTCTAAGTTTAAGTGATAACAGTAACATTAACCCAACATACTGAGTGACTTGTTCTTTCCTTTAAAGAATCATACAATTTTATTTTGTATAAATAAATAAACAGTTTCCTTTTTTTGATTTTCCATCAAAAAACAAACTACTGTCACATTACCAATTTTACTTTCACTTTATCTAAGATTGTCTAACAACAGACATTTTTATGGCAAATTTAAAGTGTGCCAAACATGTTGTTGTTGTTGTTGTTGTAGCTATTACTGCCGCTGTTGCTGTTGTTGTCATTATTGTTGTTGTTGTTGTTTGTTACTGCTGCTACTTTTGTTGCTGTTGCTGCTAATGTTGTTGTTGTTTTCATTGCTGCTGTTGTCATTATCGTTGTTGTTGTTGTTGTTGTTGTAGCTATTACTGCTGCTGTAGCTATTACTGCAGACAATTTTTTATGGCAAATTTAAAGTGTGCCAAACATGCGCTGAGTGAAATGCAAAACACACAAAAACTAGTATGGACATCGATAAAAAAACTTTGCTACCGTTAAATGTTTACCTAGTGTAAACGACACTCTTACTTGATACAGAATCTACGCTCACCAAAATAAGCTCTCTCGGAAAGAAAGGCTCTAATGCTGGATCGTATGGAGTAGAAAATGCCGGCTCATCGGAAGTCAGCAGTATCTGCAAGAAGTGAATGTTTATTACTGGTTTTTCTATTAGTTCCTCCAGGACCACACCATTCAAAACATGTCTTATGAGACTTATGACTTTTCTGCTACTGTATGAGGACAGACATAACTAAATGATTACAAATTAGGTACTGTTCTATTCAGGAGAATCTCTGCTATCCAATCATGGTATTTGTTTAAACATTTATAAGTGATTTAATTGGATAAAAAAGAAAAAACGCCTTTTTCAGACACTCAAACTTAGCCTATTGTTCCATACAAATATAAACAAAGTAATAATAATAATAATAATAATAATAATAATAATAATAATAATAATAATCTTTATTTAAAGACGGCTTTTGGGTCAACAATTAACAACCTACAACTACATAACAGAGACTATTATTACCCCACTTTTACCCTAAATACCACGTCAGGCAGGGCAACAGCAGGTACCATTTTTAGTCTTTGGTATGACCCGGCCGCTGGTTCGAACTCACGACCTTCCAGACGGAAAGCAGATGCTTTTCATTACCACTAAGCTAAACCGCCTGGTTTAGAACTAAAGAAAAAGACTAATTACATTGAATATTATCGATAATATCGAGTGACAATAGGGGGTGCTGCAATCTCACATAGGGGGTGCTGCAGTCTCGCATAGGGGGTGCTGCAATCTCACATAGGGGGTGCTGCAGTCTCACATAGGGGGTGCTGCAATCTCACAGTACTCAGACACGAGTCACTGCACCAGCATAAGATACCTTTTTAACTTTGTACTCTTCATGTCCTTTGTGAAAAGGAGGCTCAAAATCCCCGCAGTCGTTACGACAAGGTCTCTTTGGAGTTTTTTCTGCAAATGATCTGTAAGCGTCTAAAATCGGGCGATAGCCGGTGCAGCGACACAAATTACCTAGAAAAAAACAACATTCCGATTCGTGTAAACATCACAAGAGCAAAAAGTATGCGTGATGACGTGTGCTTGCAAAGAAAAACCGTCCACAAGTTGACATAGTTAAAATTCTAGACGTTTCTTTCTAGCTACACGGTAAGACGATTATTCTAACGGAACATTCTACAATGTTCTATGTAATTCTAAAGATGCCAGCGATCTCCACAACAGTTACCTTCTTATAAAAACATTTATAGCAGCATAATTGTGTTGCTTGAATAGTTTAATCTGAAAACAAATCAGATAATTTTATATAATTTGTTCAGTTTCATGGAGATATTTAAACCAAATTGTTCTAATTAACTTTTAACAAGTTTTTACGTAAATTACAAAATCTAATCTCTAGTCTAATTAATCTAACATCTTTAATAAACAAAGGTTCAAGATTTAAGAAACTGGATACTTGCAAACCAAAACCGTCCACAAGTCGACATAGTCAAAATTACGTGATGATATTTCAAAGTAGAATGCATCAAAAATTTAGTCAAACTTCAATTTTGTTTTTTTATAAAAAATAAATAAATTGGATTTTTATATTCTAACATCAAATTTTCAAGAAAATGTTCAAGACTAAAAATCTAATTTTATAACCCCGTACCCAGTTTTCTGGCTAGAAACTAGGACTGCAATTGTAAAAAACTTGTATTTTCAAACTCCGACAATAGCTCAAGGAAGCAGCCATTTTGCTTGGGTTTTTTCTGTTGTCAAGCCCAGATGTTCATCAGGAAGAGCCATCTACTGGATTTAAGCATAATTCAAATACGTTCCGTGCAATGTCCATAGCAACCAATAGTTGTACGGTTGCTAAGTGTTTTGTAGAACTGCTACAAAAAACAATGGCTGACTTTAAAAGTGATTTTCTCAAGATTATGTTTTTCAGTGCACAGCCTGCACCTCAACTTCAACGTGGATTATCTCAGCTTAAAAATAACATAGAGTGATGAACTTGGTATCAAAATGATCCTCATGAAATGGAGATTCAGGACATGTGAGTAACTAGAAAAGCTTAACTGCCGACTTATGGACGATTTTACCATGCAAGCAAAAATATAATCTTTCTAAGTTCTAACCACAAAAGTAAGTTACACTGATTAAATTTATGCGTTAAATTTTTCCTCTTGAAAAAATCACGGAATAAGAAAAGCTTCGGTCTTGCAAGTGGTAAAGTTACCTTATCATGGGTTGTTTAAATAACAGTATAGACTGGTACCTTGCAAATTCTTCTCTATATCTTCAATGTCTGGTAAAGTTACCTTATCATGGGTTGTTTAAATAACAGTATAGACTGGTACCTTGCAAATTCGTTTCTATATCTTCAATGTCTGGTAAAGTTACCTTATCATGGGTTGTTTAAACAACAGTATAGACTGGTACCTTGCAAATTCTTCTCTATATCTTCAATGTCAGGTAAACTTACCTTATCATGGGTTGTTTAAACAACAGTATAGACTGGTACCTTGCAAATTCTTCTCTATATCTTCAATGTCAGGTAAAGTTACCTTATCATGGGTTGTTTAAACAACAGTATAGACTGGTACCTTGCAAGTTCTTCTCTATATCTTCAATGTCAGGTACAGGTGAATTTCTCAACAAGGAATACATGGACATGACAATACCAGGAGTGCAAAATCCACATTGTGATCCGTGGGAATATGCCAGACGCTCCTGGAAGCATACGTACATAACCGCTTTAGTTACAAGATGCTCTGCTGTATTGGCTTGCAAGAGAATTGTCTTCTAATTTCTTATGATTAAAGTTACGACTCCATGTGTGTGTAATGCATGATCCGTAAACGCTGGGCGTATTAAAAAAACCAACGGCTTCAGTCGAGCTAGCTGATTTACTGTGTGAGTCAGCTCATGTAGTGACAACTGACTCAGCTTCAGTCGAGCTAGCTGATTTACTGTGTGAGTCAGCTGATGTAGTAGCAACTGACTCAGCTTCAGCTGAGCTAGCTGATTTACTGTGTGAGTAGTCAGCTGATGTAGTAGCAACTGTCTCAGCTTCAGACGAGCTAGCTGATTTACTCTGTGAGTCAGCTGATGTAGTAGCAACTGACTCAGCTTCAGCCGAGCTAGCTGATTTACCGTGTGAGTCAGCTGATGTAGTAGCAACTGACTCAGCTTCAGCCGAGCTAGCTGATTTACTGTGTGAGTCAGCTGATGTAGTAGCAACTGACTCAGCTTCAGTCGAGCTAGCTGATTTACTGTGTGAGTCAGCTGATGTAGTAGCAACTGACTCAGCTTCAGTCGAGCTAGCTGATTTACTGTGTGAGTCAGCTGATGTAGTAGCAACTGACTCAGCTTCAGCCGAGCTAGCTGATTTACTGTATGAGTCAGCTGATGTAGTAACAACTGACTCAGCTTCAGCCGAGCTAGCTGATTTACTGTGTGAGTCAGCTAATGTAGTAGCAACTGACTCAGCTTCAGCCGAGCTAGCTGATTTAGTGTGTGAGTCAGCTGATGACGTAGCAACTGACTCAGCTTCATCTGAGCTAGCTGATTTACTGTGTGAGTCAGCTGACGTAGTAACAACTGACTCCGCTTCGCCGAGCTAGCTGATTTACTCCGTGAGTCAGCTGATGTAGTAGCAACTGACTCAGCTTCAGCCGAGCTAGCTGATTTACTGTGTGAGTCAGCTGATGTAGTAGCAACTGACTCCGCTTCAGCCGAGCTAGCTGATTTACTGTGTGAGTCAGATGATGTAGTAACAACTGACTCAGCTTCAGTCGAGCTAGTTGATTTACTGTGTGAGTCAGCTGATGTAGCAGCAACTGACTCAGCTTCAGCCGAGCTAGCTGATTTACTGTGTGAGTCAGCTCATGTAGTGACAACTGACTCCGCTTCGCCGAGCTAGCTGATTTACTCCGTGAGTCAGCTGATGTAGTAGCAACTGACTCAGCTTCAGCCGAGCTAGCTGATTTACTGTGTGAGTCAGCTGATGTAGTAGCAACTGACTCCGCTTCAGCCGAGCTAGCTGATTTACTGTGTGAGTCAGCTCATGTAGTGACAACTGACTCAGCTTCAGTCGAGCTAGCTGATTTACTGTGTGAGTCAGCTGATGTAGTAGCAACTGACTCACAGTCAAGCTAGCTGATTTACTGTTTGAGTCAGCTGACGTAATAGCAACTGACTCAGCTTCAGCCGAGCTAGCTGATTTACTGTATGAGTCAGCTGATGTAGTAACAACTGACTCAGCTTCAGCCGAGCTAGCTGATTTACTGTGTGAGTCAGCTAATGTAGTAGCAACTGACTCAGCTTCAGCCGAGCTAGCTGATTTAGTGTGTGAGTCAGCTGATGACGTAGCAACTGACTCAGCTTCATCTGAGCTAGCTGATTTACTGTGTGAGTCAGCTGACGTAGTAACAACTGACTCCGCTTCGCCGAGCTAGCTGATTTACTCCGTGAGTCAGCTGATGTAGTAGCAACTGACTCAGCTTCAGCCGAGCTAGCTGATTTACTGTGTGAGTCAGCTGATGTAGTAGCAACTGACTCCGCTTCAGCCGAGCTAGCTGATTTACTGTGTGAGTCAGATGATGTAGTAACAACTGACTCAGCTTCAGTCGAGCTAGTTGATTTACTGTGTGAGTCAGCTGATGTAGCAGCAACTGACTCAGCTTCAGCCGAGCTAGCTGATTTACTGTGTGAGTCAGCTGATGACGTAGCAACTGACTCCGCTTCAGCCGAGCTAGTTGATTTACTGTGTGAGTCAGCTGATGACGTAGCAACTGACTCCGCTTCAGCCGAGCTAGTTGATTTACTGTGTGAGTCAACTGATGTAGTAGCAACTGACTCAGCTTCAGCCGAGCTAGCTGATTTACTGTTTGAATCAGCTGATGACGTAGCAACTGACTCCGCTTCAGCCGAGCTAGCTGGTTTACTGTGTGAGTCAGCTGATGTAGCAGCAACTGACTCAGCTTCAGACTTCACTTACCAACGTTGAATATCATACCTGAGCCAAATGCAGCTTTGTTTTCAAACTTCCGATGCCCTCGATGGTTGTAACAGCCGCACCATAAACAGAACATATCGGTGCAAGACAAGCATTGACGCTGAAATGTTCCACGCTGTTGGCGTCACGGTTAAACCTGGATACCATGACGGTGCATGCTCCACATCCCCCTTCTCCACATCCCAGCTTCGTACCCGTCAAT
>JAQGDQ010001609.1:0-32644 GCA_030141605.1 Tubiluchus corallicola
ATGTTGATTTTGCCAATAGACATGTTGATTTTGCTAATGGACATGTTGATTTTACCAATGGACATGTTGATTTTGCCAATAGACATGTTGATTTTGCTAATGGACATGTTGATTTTGCCAATGGACATGTTGATTTTGCCAATAGACATGTTGATTTTGCCAATGGACATGTTGATTTTGCCAATGGACATGTTGATTTTGCCAATAGACATGTTGATTTTGCCAATGGACATGTTGATTTTGCCAATGGACATGTTGATTTTGCCAATGGACATGTTGATTTTGCCAATGGACATGTTGATTTTGCCAATGGACATGTTGATTTTGCCAATGGACATGTTGATTTTGCCAATGGACATGTTGATTTTGCCAATGGACATGTTGATTTTGCCAATGGACATGTTGATTTTGCCAATGGACATGTTGATTTTGCCAATAGACATGTTGATTTTGCTAATGGACATGTTGATTTTGCCAATGGACATGTTGATTTTGCCAATGGACATGTTGATTTTGCCAATGGACATGTTGATTTTGCCAATGGACACGTGGATTTTGCCAATGGACATGTTGATTTTGCCAGTGAACATGTTGATTTTGCCAATGGACATGTTGATTTTGCCAATGGACATGTTGATTTTGCCAATGGACATGTTGATTTCGCCAATGGACATGTTGATTTTGCCAATGGACATGTTCCAAAAAATTTAGTTTATGTTCCAAAAAATTTAGTTTCCTCTTCATGTCTACACAAGAATGAAATTAAAATTTCTCCAACAATGTGTGGACCATTCATTTTTGGGGTGTCATATTCATGTCTTAAAATGATTGAATTTGCACTAGCACGGATCAGTACCGTTTGAGTTTTGGTAAACTAAAACTGATCGTGGGGCGGTTTGTTGGCAGATAAACCATTTTGTCACATTCGTGTCTCTTTTTTGTTCATATTTTGGTTTTGTACTTTTACGAAATGTTACCTCCAATCATTCAGCCTTCATTGTAGATCTGTGTAAAAGTCCAACTGGACCGGCTATGACGTGGGCAATGTTCCCTCCCGTCATTCAGCATTCATTGTAGATCTGTGTAAATGTTGTTGGTTTTTATTCTAGGTGACAAGTCCAACCGGACCGGCTATGACGTGGGCAATGTTCACGATTGGCTGGTTGGAGCTGGGTGATCATAAGAAAGCTGCGGAGCTGTTTCAGAAGAACTTTCAGTACATCATACCTCCGTTCAAGGTGAGGTCGAGAGGCGTGGTTTGTACAGTCACTGTGGAGTAGTTCTGTAATGATACACTGATGCATCATGATATGCGTATCATTGAGAGGTGTGGTTTGTACAGTCACTGTGGACTAGGTCTGTAATGATACACTGATGCATCATGGTATGCATATCATTGAGAGGCGTGGTTTGTACAGTCACTGTGGACTAGTTCTGTAATGATACACTGATGCATCATGATATGCGTATCGTTGAGAGGCATAGTTTGTGCAGTCACTGTGGAGTAGGTCTGTAATGATACACTGATGCATCATGATATGTGTATCGTTGAGAGGCGTGGTTTGTACAGTCACTGTGGTGGTCTGTAATGATACACTGATGCATATGTATGCGTATCTTGAGAGTAGTTCTGTAATGATACACTGATGCATCATGATATGCGTATCATTGAGAGGCGTGGTTTGTACAGTCACTGTGGACTAGGTCTGTAATGATACACTGATGCATCATGATATGCGTATCATTGAGAGGCGTGGTTTGTACAGTCACTGTGGACTAGGTCTGTAATGATACACTGATGCATCATGATATGCGTATCGTTGAGAGGCATAGTTTGTACAGTCACTGTGGTCTTGGTCTGTAATGATACACTGATGCATTATGATATGCGTATCATTGAGGGGCATAGTTTGTGCAGTCACTGTGGAGTAGGTCTGTAATGATACACTGATCCATCATGATATGCGTATCTTTGAGAGGCATAGTTTGTACAGTCACTGTGGACTAGGTCTGTAATGATACACTGATGCATCATGGTATGCATATCGTTGAGAGGCGTAGTTTGTACAGTCACTGTGGACTAGGTCTGTAATGATACACTGATGCATCATGATATGCGTATCTTTGAGAGGCATAGTTTGTACAGTCACTGTGGTCTTGGTCTGTAATGATACACTGATGCATTATGATATGCGTATCATTGAGGGGCATAGTTTGTGCAGTCACTGTGGAGTAGGTCTGTAATGATACACTGATCCATCATGATATGCGTATCTTTGAGAGGCATAGTTTGTACAGTCACTGTGGACTAGGTCTGTAATGATACACTGATGCATCATGGTATGCATATCGTTGAGAGGCGTAGTTTGTGCAGTCACTGTGGACTAGGTCTGTAATGATACACTGATACATCATGATATGCGTATCTTTGAGAGGCATAGTTTGTGCAGTCACTGTGGACTAGGTCTGTAATGATACACTGATGCATTATGATATGCGTATCGTTGAGAGGCGTAGTTTGTACAGTCACTTTGGAGTAGGTCTGTAATGATACACTGATGCATCATGATATGCGTATCGTTGAGGGGAGTAGTTTGTGCAGTCACTGTGGACTAGGTCTGTAATGATACACTGATGCATCTTGGTATGTGTATCGTTGAGAGGCATAGTTTGTACAGTCACTGTGGACTAGGTCTGTAATGTGATACACTGATGCATCATGATATGTGTATCGTTGAGAGGCGTAGTTTGTACAGTCACTTTGGAGTAGGTCTGTAATGATACACTGATGCATCATGGTATGCGTATCGTTGAGAGGCATAGTTTGTACAGTCACTGTGGACTAGGTCTGTAATGTGATACACTGATGCATCATGATATGTGTATCGTTGAGAGGCGTAGTTTGTACAGTCACTTTGGAGTAGGTCTGTAATGATACACTGATGCATCATGATATGCGTATCGTTGAGAGGCATAGTTTGTACAGTCACTGTGGACTAGGTCTGTAATGATACACTGATGCATCATGGTATGCATATCGTTGAGAGGCATAGTTTGTACAGTCACTGTGGACTAGGTCTGTAATGATACACTGATGCATCATGGTATGTGTATCGTCGAGGGGCATAGTTTGTACAGTCACTGTGGACTAGGTCTGTAATGATACACTGATGCATCATGGTATGCATATCGTTGAGAGGCGTAGTTTGTACAGTCACTGTGGACTAGGTCTGTAATGATACACTGATGCATCATGATATGCGTATCTTTGAGAGGCATAGTTTGTACAGTCACTGTGGTCTTGGTCTGTAATGATACACTGATGCATTATGATATGCGTATCATTGAGGGGCATAGTTTGTGCAGTCACTGTGGAGTAGGTCTGTAATGATACACTGATCCATCATGATATGCGTATCTTTGAGAGGCATAGTTTGTACAGTCACTGTGGACTAGGTCTGTAATGATACACTGATGCATCATGGTATGCATATCGTTGAGAGGCATAGTTTGTACAGTCACTGTGGACTAGGTCTGTAATGATACACTGATGCATCATGGTATGTGTATCGTCGAGGGGCATAGTTTGTACAGTCACTGTGGACTAGGTCTGTAATGTGATACACTGATGCATCATGATATGCGTATCATTGTAGTACAGACCCGTGTCCTGATAATCCGAGTCGATGGTATTTAGCATATCAGCACGCACTTGACTGTATGCTGATAAAAACGTTGTGAAGTAATTCAAGTTAACTGGTGAAACGTCATTGTATCACCTTCCCAGTGTGCACCACTGTATCGCCTTCCCAGTGTGCACCACTGATTCACCAAAACACATTATTCATCTTATTGACAATATAAAGTAATTTAAACTTTTGCTTGATTAGTGAAGATTGTGCTACAGATGCTGTCATTGTTTTTTCACATTTTAAACAATGTTACCTAAACTAGTTTCAGATGCCGTACCATCAAAACAGCTTCACCTAATGGTCACAGAAGTATTTTAAATTTTCAAAAATCGAGGTCTGTGCGCAATAAGACGTTCTTAATGTTTTTAGATTTGGTCAGAATTAAAACGCCGAAAAGGGGCGGTCAATTTTATAACCGGGATGGGAGGATTTCTCCAAGCACTTCTTTTTGGCTATGGAGGTGTGCGAATACGAGATGATCGTCTTGAGTTCAATCCTGTCTTACCAGCCAACACTACAGAGTAAGAGCGTGTTATTTTATGATCAATAATGTCTATGAATCAATTATGATCGTCTTGAGTTCAATCCTGTCTTACCAGCCAACACTACAGAGTAAGAGCGTGTTATTTTATGATCAATAATGTCTATGAATCAGTTATGATCGTCTTGAGTTCAATCCTGTCTTACCAGCCAACACTACAGAGTAAGAGCGTGTTATTTTATGATCAATAATGTCTATGAATCAGTTATGATCGTCTTGAGTTCAATCCTGTCTTACCAGACAACACTACAGAGTAAGAGCGTGTTATTTTATGATCAATAATGTCTATGAATCAGTTATGATCGTCTTGAGTTCAATCCTGTCTTACCAGCCAACACTACAGAGTAAGAGCGTGTTATTTTATGATCAATAATGTCTATGAATCAGTTATGATCGTCTTGAGTTCAATCCTGTCTTACCAGACAACACTACAGAGTAAGAGCGTGTTATTTTATGATCAATAATGTCTATGAATCAATTATGATCGTCTTGAGTTCAATCCTGTCTTACCAGACAACACTACAGAGTAAGAGCGTGTTATTTTATGATCAATAATGTCTATGAATCAGTTATGATCGTCTTGAGTTCAATCCTGTCTTACCAGACAACACTACAGAGTAAGAGCGTGTTATTTTATGATCAATAATGTCTATGAATCAATTATGATCGTCTTGAGTTCAATCCTGTCTTACCAGACAACACTACAGAGTAAGAGCGTGTTATTTTATGATCAATAATGTCTATGAATCAATTATGATCGTCTTGAGTTCAATCCTGTCTTACCAGACAACACTACAGAGTAAGAGCGTGTTATTTTATGATCAATAATGTCTATGAATCAATTATGATAGTCTTGAGTTCAATCCTGTCTTACCAGACAACACTACAGAGTAAGAGCGTGTTATTTTATGATCAATAATGTCTATGAATCAATTATGATCGTCTTGAGTTCAATCCTGTCTTACCAGACAACACTACAGAGTAAGAGCGTGTTATTTTATGATCAATAATGTCTATGAATCAATTATGATCGTCTTGAGTTCAATCCTGTCTTACCAGCCAACACTACAGAGTAAGAGCGTGTTATTTTATGATCAATAATGTCTATGAATCAATTATGATCGTCTTGAGTTCAATCCTGTCTTACCAGACAACACTACAGAGTAAGAGCGTGTTATTTTATGATCAATAATGTCTATGAATCAATTATGATCGTCTTGAGTTCAATCCTGTCTTACCAGCCAACACTACAGAGTAAGAGCGTGTTATTTTATGATCAATAATGTCTACTTCCAGTTTCACATGATTAAAAGCCGGGAGCTGTTTGCCTGAGGCATATCCCATGTCCTACTTCCAGTTTCACATGATTAAAAGCTGGGAGCTGTTTGCCTGAGGCATATCTCATGTCCTAGTTCCAGTTTCACATGATTAAAAGCTGGAAGCTGTTTGCCTGAGGCATATCCCATGTCCTAGTTCCATTTTCACATGATTAAAAGCTGGGAGCTGTTTGCCTGAGGCATATCTCATGTCCTAGTTCCAGTTTCACATGATTAAAAGCTGGGAGCTGTTTGCCTGAGGCATATCCCATGTCCTAGTTCCATTTTCACATGATTAAAAGCTGGGAGCTGTTTGCCTGAGGCATATCCCATGTCCTAGTTCCAGTTTCACATGATTAAAAGCTGGGAGCTGCTTGCCTGAGGCATATCCCATATCCTACTTCCAGTTTCACATGATTAAAACTGGGAGCTGTTTGCCTGAGGCATATCCTATGTCCTAGTTCCAGTTTCACATGATTAAAAGCTGGGAGCTGTTTGCCTGAGGCATATCCCATATCCTACTTCCAGTTTCACATGATTAAAAGCTGGGAGCTGTTTACTTGAGGCATATCCTATGTCCTAGTTCCAGTTTCACATGATTAAAAGCTGGGAGCTGTTTGCCTGA
This sequence comes from Tubiluchus corallicola, assembly GCA_030141605.1. Classification (NCBI taxonomy): domain Eukaryota; kingdom Metazoa; phylum Priapulida; class Priapulimorpha; order Priapulimorphida; family Tubiluchidae; genus Tubiluchus; species Tubiluchus corallicola. The sequence continues at coordinate 6,175 of JAQGDQ010001609.1, forward strand.
GGCATATCCTATGTCCTAGTTCCAGTTTCACATGATTAAAAGCTGGGAGCTGTTTGCCTGAGACGTATCCCATGTCCTAGTTCCAATTTCACATGATTAAAAGCTGGGAGCTGTTTGCCTGAGACATATCCCATGCCCTAGTTCCAGTTTCACATGATTAAAAGTTGGGAGTTGTTTGCCTGAGGCATATCCCATGTCCTACTTCCAGTTTCACATGATTAAAAGTTGGGAGCTGTTTGCCTGAGGCATATCCTATGCCCTAGTTCCAGCTTCACATGATTAAAAGCTGGGAGCTGTTTGCCTGAGGCATATCCCATGCCCTAGTTCCAGTTTCACATGATTAAAAGTTGGGAGCTGTTTGCCTGAGGCATATCCCATGTCCTACTTCCAGTTTCACATGATTAAAAGTTGGGAGCTGTTTGCCTGAGGCATATCCTATGCCCTAGTTCCAGCTTCACATGATTAAAAGCTGGGAGCTGTTTGCCTGAGGCATATCCCATGTCCTAATTTCAGTTTCACAGCTACTCTAGTCTTCTAGCGACCATCATATTTTTGCTTACTATGTATGTTTGTTAGGAATATAGTTATTTACTTCACACTTTAAAAAACAATCCGTAATGCGTTGCAAAATATCTGTTTTGTTTTTTAAATTGAAAGCAGGATTGTTCGTTAATTCTTCTATGATTTGTGTTTTATTGTTAGGAATCAGAATATGACTGTTAGGCGCTGTACTTAGAAAATGTGTTTACTTTTCCTTTAACAATTTGTCAATTTTATTATCTAGGATGGTCATAACTCATCTTGATTACCTCGGAGCAGCTTTCAATATTAGATGGAATAACGAGATTGTGGAGTTCATTATGACGTCCAACGTCGAAGTTGACCGACCGTTCTGGATTTATTTTTACAAAACTAAACAATTCCTTTCTCTTGAATTGAACAAAGGTCTTCAGTTCAGACACGGGCGTGTCGCCATCATGTGTACGGAGAAGTCGAAGGGAAGAAACGTCGTATCATCTTGTTCAACATTGATGCTGGTCGGTGTGGCATTGATGATTTTAGACTGTCTGTCATGGTCTGCAACATTTCAGTATTAATGTACAGCATCTGACTGCTTCTTCAAAGACGTGCTTGGAGCAAATTTGGCAGCAGCACATTCTAGTCATTTTACTTTTGTCATTTTTGCATATTATTATTTTATATACGACATTTATTATATTATATTTTATTTATTATTTTTTATGGTCATTTTTATGTTGCACAGTGAAGCCCCTCTATACCGCCATCTTTGGGCCTGCAGATAAAGTTGGCGTTAAGCGAGTTTGGCATTATAACAAGGTGCATTAATGCATAATGTCTCATTATAACGAGGTGCATTAGTGCATAATGTCTCATTATAACAAGGTGCAGTAATGCATAATGTCTCATTATAACAAGGTGCATTAATGCATAACGTCTCATTATAACAAGGTGCATTAATACATAATGTCTCGTAAGTCACTATACCCTTGAGTTTGGACTTATAACAAGGTGCATTAATACATAATGTCTCGTAAGTCACTATAACCTTGAGTTTGGCATTATAACAAGGTGCATTAATGCATAATGTCTCGTAAGTCACTATAACCTTGAGTTTCTCATTACAACACGGTGCATTAATACATAATGTCTCGTAAGTCACTATAACCTTGAGTTTGGCATTATAACAAAGTGCGTTAATGCATAATGTCTCATTATAACAAGGTGCATTAATGCATAATGTCTCATTATAACAAGGTGCATTAATGCATAATGTCTCATTATAACAAGGTGCATTAATACATAATGTCTCGTAAGTCACTATACCCTTGAGTTTGGACTTATAACAAGGTGCATTAATACATAATGTCTCGTAAGTCACTATAACCTTGAGTTTGGCATTACAACAAGGTGCATTAATACATAATGTCTCGTAAGTCACTATAACCTTGAGTTTGGCATTATAACAAGGTGCATTAATACATAATGTCTCGTAAGTCACTATAACCTTGAGTTTCTCATTACAACACGGTGCATTAATACATATCTCGTAAGTCACTATACACTTGAGTTTGGCATTACAACAAGGTGCATTAATACATAATGTTTCATTAGTCACTATAACCTTGAGTTTGGCATTACAACAAGGTGCATTAATACATAATGTTTCATTAGTCACTATAACCTTGAGTTTGGCATTATAACAAGGTGCATTAATGCATAATGTCTCGTAAGTCACTATAACCTTGAGTTTGGCATTACAACAAGGTGCATTAATACATAATGTCTCAAAAGTCACTATAACCTTGAGTTTGGCATTATAACAAGGTGCATTAATGCATAATATCTCGTAAGTCACTATAACCTTGAGTTTGGCATTACAACAAGATGCATTAATACATAATGTCTCGTAAGTCACTATAACCTTGAGTTTGGCATTATAACAAGGTGCATTAATGCATAATATCTCGTAAGTCACTATACACTTGAGTTTGGCATTACAACAAGGTGCATTAATACATAATGTCTCGTAAGTCACTAAACACTTGAGTTTGGCATTATAACAAGGTGCATTAATGCATAATGTCTCGTAAGTCACTATAACCTTGAGTTTGGCATTACAACAAGGTGCATTAATACATAATGTCTCGTAAGTCACTATAACCTTGAGTTTGGCATTACAACAAGGTGCATTAATACATAATGTCTCGTAAGTCACTATAACCTTGAGTTTGGCATTATAACAAGGTGCATTAATGCATAATGTCTCGTAAGTCACTATAACCTTGAGTTTGGCATTACAACAAGGTGCATTAATGCATAATGTCTCGTAAGTCACTGTAACCTTGAGTTTGGCATTACAACAAGGTGCATTAATACATAATGTCTCGTAAGTCACTATAACCTTGAGTTTGGCATTACAACAAGGTGCATTAATACATAATGTCTCGTAAGTCACTATAACCTTGAGTTTGGCATTACAACAAGGTGCATTAATACATAATGTCTCGTAAGTCACTATAACCTTGAGTTTGGCATTACAACAAGGTGCATTAATACATAATGTCTCGTAAGTCACTATACACTTGAGTTTGGCATTACAACAAGGTGCATTAATACATAATGTCTCGTAAGTCACTAAACACTTGAGTTTGGCATTATAACAAGGTGCATTAATACATAATGTCTCGTATGCCTCTATACTCTTTTCTTTTTGTACGGCAAAATGTTTGAAAATTGGTGCATATGAACTAATACTATAGGCAATTTTAGACAAGTGAAAATTAGACAAAAATCTTGAAAGAACTACTGCACGTTTTCTATTTTCATTAACATTTTCGAGGTCTTGAGGAGTTTTAAAGAACAAGTCCATGGCAAGTTGGTCCTCTTGCATTCATAAAGTCTCTTGCAGTACGTGATTGGTGAGTAAGGGCTGCAGTTTGCGAAAAAATATGTACTGTTTAATGCGAGAGTACTGTACATTGTGGTTCCTGCGGTCTGGGCAACTCAGGATCTCCATACACCTTGCCGAGGCGTGCGCCCTGGAGACGTACAAGGATCGGACTCTTGGCGCACATTCCATTGTGTTCCGAGACAGAAAAATGCCAACAACAACATTGTGTTGCATATGGTGCTCAGGATTTTCACTGAACATCAGTTTGTGACCTCATGCCAAACTTATTTTACATCTCAGTTCCAACATTACTGTCATCGCCATAGTAACTACTATCGTGTCTGAAAATTTCTATATAGCGCTAGTTTTTTTTGCTGTATTTTCTAAGTTTAAGTGACAACAGTAAAACAAAACCAACATTCTGAGTAACTTTTCTTCATTCTGGTTACAATTTTTCTTCAGTTGACCATTTCGCATGGAATGTTAGTTATGATGTTTATTTGGGGTGCATAGTCTTTAGATAAAAAGTGAAATTATTTAAAACCAAAGTGTGAATATTTGCTGTAGGGTAACCATTGATGCACATGCATTTGAACTGACAATTAAAGAATTCTGTCGTGATTAGGTGTTACAATTGAAAAAAAGTGACAGATTTAGTAGATGGGGTTCGTTTCTTCATATTTTAATGGACAAGAAAAGAGGTACTTGAAGTAGGTTTCTGAAAAATCGCTTTTAAAATCATATGACTTTACAATAATTTTATGCATATATCGTACCTGCCTTAAAAGCAATTTTTGTTTGTTTTGATTCTAAATCTCCCGCAGTACTGTTCCAACGGTGCCATTACATGACGTCACTTATGTAAACTTGAATCAGGGTAAGAAAGTGCAATGTTAACTTATGTTGCAAACAACTTTCCATACAAATCTATACTACTTAGCATTTTGCTGACTTGCTGGAAAGATTTGATTTACAATGTTTGTACCAATTGGTAAAATGTCACTGACCCTGATTTAAAGTTTTACTTAGTAACATGAATGCTCTGATTATATTTCAAATTTTACACAATGTTATCTAAACTTGTTTCAAATGACTTACTAATAAAATGGTCATCGCGGGAGTTTAAATTTTCATGTTTTATATAATGTTACTGCCGACGCAAACCCTGTATGCGAAAGGCAGTACGTAAGTGGTATAAAATTTCAAGACGAATTTTTTAAGCTTAATGTAAGTGGAGGATTTTCTTGTGCTTTAAAGCAGTCGCAAAACTTGTCATGTAGCTGAAATCAGTTCAGTACATTTCAAGGAAACGAATTAAGCTAAACTCTCTGCTCAGCTGTTGTGTTTTGTTTCTTTCGGAAGGCTCGTAGAGAAAACCAGAAAACACGTCGGTCACATTAAACTACAGTAGTTTGTTATGGGAGAATTCTACAAGACACAAGCATGAACAGGGCACTTTATTTATGACTTTAGTCATAAATTGCATAAATAGCTTATTTAATACTAATTTCAGATTTTATTTATGACTATTTATGACGTGTCAAATTTTGACCAAAAATGCCATCCTGAGCTAAAAGAAATACATATTTTAATCAGAATCTTGTATTTTGCCTTTCTTCGTTCTTCATTACATTAAAATGTAATAAAAATGTCTACTTTCATCATTCCAAGGCCTGAAGTTTCTCGTATTGTTTTGCATGCAGGCATCCCTCCAGACTGAAATCCGTGATCGTGTTTATAATAATTATAGTATCGGTTTTAATTTGTTTAGGATGACCTATAAAATTACTGCTCATAAAAATCAATCTATTAATTAATTCGTACAGTCACAATTCGTAGCCACAATTAGTACAAGTAAATAATGTATTTTTTTAAATATCGATTTTAAATTTAATGTTGGAAAATACTATTGGCTATTACATCTTTCTAGGGAACCGTCACGTATGTTTTCTAATTAAAATTACATTAAGCAAAATAACTAAACAAGAAAAACAGTTAAATTTTAATGACAATGAAGCAACAAATTCTCCCAAAGATAAAATATGCTCAAATTCTAGCAGACGGCATTATTCTTATTTCTTGAGGATGAGGCAGTAAGGCACGGGAAACGCTTGCGGCAAACTCGAGCTAAAACCTACACCCAAGCCATTGACTTACGCCGCTTAGGGGTAAGCATCGAAGTTCGGTTCGATTCGAATTCGAAAGTCACAAATTCGGTTCGATTCGAATTCGCTTTCTGGTAGAGAATGCTCACCCCTAACGCCGCTAGGATGAGAAAGGCACTGAAATGAACGTGCAAAGAAAAGAATTAGAAGTGTAGATTTCTGTTATTGTGCAGAGCGTAGGTTTGAGGCGGCAGAACTTTAGGACATTAAAATAGGTAAGCTGTCTTTAATTCAAATTTTCGATGGAACGACAACGATTCTGTCGGTGCCTATTTATTTTTTCGCGGTAACGCGCTCATTTACTTTTTATTATTTAGGTTGCTTCTAGACGAGTTAATGACAGATAAACGCATCAGTTAGACAGTCTCAGTTACTGTGTTAGTCCACCAAACAGTCACGCGCAAGCTTCTTATGGACTGCCTGTGTGTGTGGGAGAGAGAGAGAGAGAGAGACGGTGGAAACAGTTTTCTGTACTGAATTTTTTGTTCCATTCATCGGGAAATGATTATTTTTCTTTCGTTATTTATGACAAATTTGAAATCTTATTTATGACTATTTATGACTATTTTGCAAGAAAAGTCATAAATAAAGTGCCCTGAGCATGAAGGAACGCAAAATATTTACAGTCAAGTGATAATCTGGAAACGTGAAAGCGAGAATCTGAGATTACGAGAATAAACTCCAGTGGCCAGCTCTGCCTTATATATCGGTGCAAACGAACAATCTAGACAAGGTAAGAAGATTGTTCTACTATACTATACAATATTCTATTACCTATAAGTTTATTTATTTCCACTCTGCATCTAACAATAATAATACAGATAATTTCACTGAAGTAAATATAAATATAAATGCAGTATTATCCAGAAATTACAAAATGCAGCATATACATGTGCAAATTACATTACAGAATAATTTTGATGCATACAGTTTGAGCCTAAAAGCATAGCTTGACAGGCCAAACTGTGCTTGGAAATCTTAAAAAAAAATTAATTATTGAAATAATGAAATAATGATAAAATATACATAAAAGGGGGGAGTAGTGAATGAAAGATGAAATGGAGCGAGAACTAAGAAAAACTGTGATCATGATTATAAAGTGTTCAGTAACCTGTTGAGCATAGTCATGTTCTATTAAGATTACTGTGGAAAAAGAATACAGGTTATTACCATTATCAAATTGTGTTACTCTTAATACTTTTGAAATATTTCTTTTCTGATGGTTTTTTTAAAAATTGAAAGGGAGTGACTACATTTTGAATTGCGGCTTAGTCTATTCCATAGGACTTTTCCCATGTAGCTAATGAAATGTTTCACCATATTTGTACTACAACTTCTTGGTATATATTCATTATGTCTGATATTGTATTTTTTTACATTTATCTTGACTGGATTTTTAAAAAAAGTTGGAAATAAGTTGTTGTTGGTTCTATACATGTATATACATCCATTAAAATTAATAACATCATCCAGAAGTAATATTTGGCATTGCTTAAAATGTGTAGTAGTAATTGTGCTCCTTTTGTCTAGTTTGAAGATGACACGTAAAAATTTTCGTTGTAAAACTCTTAAGCATTCTAAATTTGTAGTATAAGTAAAGCCCCATAATGTTGCGCAGTAATTTAAATATGATAATATTAAACTGTTCTATAATGTTAGAAGATGTTCAGTGTTCAGAAAGTTTTTAATATATGAGATAAAACTTATATTTTTTGATATTTTCAATCTGATCATGAATATATGTGGTCACCAGTCTAGATGCTCATTCAGTATTCTACAGATTTCTATTTAATTCTAATGGATATCCACAACATCAGCTTATCTCACGCACACAGAAACATTGTCAGTACAGTGAATTGGGCACTGTCATGGCTGTCCGTCTGTGGTGTGTAAAACAACGGAAAACTATCAATAAAATAATTAATTTTGATATTACAGCGTATTAAGTGATGTGGTACATCTAAATAGCCTTGTTTTCTAAGAAATTTGCATATCAGTAATTCACTGATTGCATTTCACCAGGCTGCATTTCTCAGTAAATGTAGATAGTGTTTTTATGCCCGCATACCAAGTGTTAATCTTGTCCGACCTTGCATTCAATTTTACCGCTTATTGCTTAATTACGTTAACTCTGGAGTATCACCTTAGGGTGGGTGTATAACTCTCATTAGTGCTCGCTATTTTCACGATAGATTACTCAAAATAAATTTAATCCATCAACACTTGGTAAAAATAAGAGGTAATTATAAACATGTAAATAAACCATGGGGACCCACAACTCACCATCACCGCTCTCATTACTGGGTTTTCCACATTTACTGTATCTTGGCTAGGGTTGCCAGAGGTCCCATATATATGGGACATGTCCTATATCTGATAGTTTTATCCCCTGTCCTGTACTGACTTCTCAGGGACACCCAAATGTCTTTTTTTAGTTCATTTTCAAATTTCGTAACGAAAATAATAAATTTTTGTTACCTTCTTACGGTTCTTAGTTGTAACTTTATAAGTAATTATGCTTTCCTTTCTCTGATTCTCTTGGTGAAAATAACTGAAGATGTAATAAGGAAGTCAGTAATGGTAGAAGTTTACAGAAAACTGACATTTTTGCTGTTTTTTGCAACTTGCTTTATGTTTTTAACTTACGTCTTCACTTTTATATAATAAAATTATTGGTCTGGGTGTATAGGCATGTAGAAATTTATATACAGAAATATTGAGACAGATTTTATTATCCTGTTTTTTTAATTTTCTAATCTGGCAATTGTTATTTTATTTTATAAACCGGAGCCCTGCTTTGCTCGTCGCGCCGCGTTTCGAAAAAGAAACAAAAGTTACAAAACAACGCCACTAGACTACGCCACTTACGAGGCCACACAGAGGCTGTAAAATGGCGCTCGTTGAGAAAATTTGCCTGAAGCTCCTTTTAACTTTTCGGTAAATTACTACCTTAAAATTACTCTTTTACAATGCTGTTCTTTTTGTGAAGCGTTGTGAAGAGATTTCTAGGCTGTGGCACACAGTAGTAGGTAAGAAATATCGCTCTCCGTTGACTACCAAATGAAAATATTTCATCTAATCGGTCATTCTTTGTTCGTCTCGCGACGCTAAAAGAAAATGGTGGTTGAATCGAGGTGATGGCTTAATTATGTTTTATATTGTGAATTGTTATTCTATTGTGTATTATTATATTAATTGTGACTAGCGAAACCCCGCAAAAGAATTTTGCGCATAAATGAACACACAACCCACACTACACCACCCCCAATAGATTAGTTTTCTATTATAGAGAATCGTGACTATAGTATTTTTTCTAACATCCTATGAAATTATTCAAGATAAGTCACCAATTTCTGTGAAGAGCTTACTTCAGCCAGCAATACAGATGTAGGGAGCCGAGTTGACCACTGAGCCAAGTAGACCACTTCCGGTAAAACCGTTGCGCAAATGTAGTGTCCTACATGGGCAGCCCAAGTAGGACACTAGCGATATTTGTCGGAATCGCTAATTTTGTCAAATTTTTGAAAACTCTGTGAAAGTTTCTTCATTTTATTAAAAATTGTGCTTGTTGGTTGGTGAAAAACTTGTTGGTAAAAAAGTAATTTTTAACATATAAGAAAAGCAAGGATAATTAGTTTTAATATTATCAGTAGTATTGTAACATGTAGGGCACTGTCCTACATGGCTCGCTAGCCCATGTAGGACACATAGATCGCTAGAACATTTACTTATAAGAAAACAATTATTTGCCCAAGAGGTAGTGAAACGGATCACCTGTTTGTGAAGTCAGGCAAAATCAAAAATGATATACCTTAAACAAATGTTGAATTCGCAAAAAAGTGGTTTTTTTCACTTCAACAACATTAATATCGAAACCAAATTTAATATTGTCCGTTCTACCAGCTCAGAATAAAATTCTTTTATTTTATTAGATGTATAATAAATTATTCAACGTGTACTAACATTTTTAATTATTATTATTACATAAACAAGCACAACGGACGGTGTCAGTACACTTAACGACTCAATTCGCGACCTTTCTCTAGTGTCCTACTTGGGCAGCCGAAGTAGACCGCGGTCTATTTGGGCTAGCCCAAGTAGACCAATTGGTCTACTTGGCTCAGTGGTCCACTCGGCTCCCAACACAGGTTTTAATTTTGATTTACCAAATAAAGTAAACCATACCAATATAGCAGCCTGGCAATGTCCAATAGCTACACTAGTTTTTATTTATTTGAATAGCTAGTTTGCATCTGTTGTTTGATGCTTTGTAACATTGTTCCAGTACTGCATTTTTCTAAATGCATTTGCCATGTTTTGCAACCTCGACAGAACTTTTCTTTCTTTATGATATGTACCTTTGCAATTTTGGAGCAGATCTGAAGTGAATTAGTGCACGATAAATGCTCACTTCTGATCGAGTATTGTGGCATATTATTTTTTCATTTTTTTCTCCCGCCAACACCCCATCAGACGTGCTCTTTTTCAAACAATTGCTTTTTTGCCAGGGAATGGTCAACAATACATGGTCATACATGAATGCACAATTATATTATCTTTTATTAAAGAAACCATTTTTTCAGAGCCACATGTGACGGGGACGAAATAGCTCAAAATGAACAAACTTTTAAAGTAGCCATTTCAAATCTTTAAGTATCTGCTTCTTTTTGGCCACTCTTATCAATCAAAATATCTAAAGAAAGACGGCAGTATCATTAATGTAACATTTGCCGACTAATTTACCGATTCGTTTGGCATCAGTTTTTTTGTAAAACTCGCTATATCTACCCCTGAATGCACAATTAGCTGTTTCTTGCCTTTCACTTCCATCAGCCATTTTGCACATCGTTTGCTAACATTTTAATGCTAACCAACTGTCTTACTTGATTGGCAACAACATGTAGCTGTAAACTCTTTACAACTGTACATACAAATCTTTTGGCTCCATTAGTACATGTTCGTAAGCAATTCTTTGCATTTTACAGTACTTCTGTATATACTACATTTTGCGTGAATACATCATCTCTATTTTTCAACAAGTTACCTTGTTGCGCAGTTTTCTCGATCATTATTTTGAGATCAGCAAAGCGTCTGACTCTACTCACGGCTACGTACATTTGTTCATGAGTAAAAACATTCCTCGGCAAGTAGATACCAACTTTTTGAAAAGTTTGACCTTGACTCTTGTTAATAGTCATTGCAAAGCTCAAACTGCAATGGAACTGACGCCAAGCATTTTAAATGGCAACTGAGTGTCTGACGGTGACAGGGTTACCCGAGGAATAAACACCCGCTTTCCTCTGCTAGAATTTTCAATATTGTCACAAATTGAAAAATTTTCGTGCATCTCTCTAACGATTAATCTGCAACCATTATATAAACCTTGCCGTATATCTATATTTCTCAATAACATCACAATTGCACCCACCTTTAGCATCAGCTTATGAGGCGGTAGACCTGATGGTGTCAGTTTGTTGATATATTCTGTTGGGTATGTTTCTGCCTGTTCCGGATCATTCTCGGCAATAGTATCAGCGCTAAAGTAAATGCGCGCAATGCCATGAAGTCTGGTTAATACGTTTTTGTTAATTCTTAAGCAAACGTCGTTTTTCGATGTTAAAATCACATTATCTTTTAGCATTTCAGAATTTTGTATTTCATGTCCAAAAATTTCTGTAATAATGTCTGATACAGCCAGACACGCTCTTGGTATTTTGACAGCCTTGGGCTGATCAGGCACCTCTCTTGAAAGTTTACCATCACCAAGCATCATTTGCCAAGAGACAAATTTCCTTTCATCCACATTAGCACGCATATTTTGAGTTAGACGACATTTTTTCACCGAAGGCCATGTCACAGCGTTTTTAATTGTGTTTTCAACAATGGCTGCTCTGCCTCCGTGTGGAACTACTGGCAAGGTTTGCCTAAAATCACCGCCAATTTGGTGGAACCGAGTTTTGCATCAGGTCCTGCAGAAATTTATCTGTGAGCCACGATTCCCTACAGCCTTTTATCACGTTTTGCAAAAATAAATCAAAATCTAAATCTAAGCGTGGCTCGAACATGTTTCTGTATTCTTTAATGTATTCAGTTATTCCAGATGGTTATCCACCATTCCAAACAGATTATATGACAAAGAATAATATCCACATCTGCCATCAGGCATAACCGGAGTGATTACATACCCATCTACAACAATAAAAAAAGTAGTTGATTGCTACTAGAAACTCAATTAATATTAATTAATATAATGGAATTATTTTTTGAAATGAAATTGTTTAACATTTTTTTTTCTATGTGAAGAATATTGTAAAAAAATACTGAGTTTTTGTGAGTGATTTTTACAACATTCAGTTTCAAAACAACGTAGCAGTTAGTACTGTTTCACTATTTCAGTAAAATGGTTTGATTTAGATTTTGAAAATTCAGAAGTAGGACATTTAGAGTATAATGTGTAATTAAAACCAAAACACTTACTGATTGTTCGCTCTACTTGGCTGCTTCTGATACTGTCTTTGTGGAGGTCTGTATTGCCGTCGTCTGATTCTGTTTCTAAAATGCACGTGTTGTTGTTGTTCTGATGACGTTGTCGATGATTTTGTTGATGATCCTGTTGCTGCTGATATAATGGTTGCTGGTGGTGGTGTTGTTGTTGTTGCTGTTGTTGTAAGTTAGAAATTCTGTTTATTTGCATTTGCACGTGTGTCATAAATTGAATTATTTGTTGCTGATATGGATGCTTGTGATAAAATCTGTAATCTACTCATTTTTTGCATATCCGTTTCCTTTTTCGTATTTGTCCATCTGTTCTGATATTGTTGGTTTTTAATCAGATGTGTTTGCTTTGACTCTTCTGTCTCACTAGTAGTTTGCTTTTTCAGTCTTCTCTCGCCTGCTTTCACTTAAAGGTTGTTTTTCAAGAGAAGACTTTTTCAATGAGACTTTTAACTCTTGACCATCATTACAAATTTGAGTATTTTCTAGAGTTTTGTTGCAGCAGTAAAAACTTTCTGTCTCACATGCAGGACGTACGCCACTCTTATTGACATTTCTCTTTGTGCTTTTGTTTTTTAATTGTCGTCCAATTGACTTTTTTCTTTTTTTTTTTGGTTTGACAGTTTGCTGTTCTTTTACTGTTTTGCTGAAGATAGTTCCACTTACATAATTGACTTCAGAGAATGAATTCCTAGCTGGGGCAAGATTGTCAATGTAAACTTTTTGATCAAAAAATGAGTACGTACCGATATTTAAATCTGTAGGTCTTGGACCATCGAGTGCATCAAAATGGCTATTTTGAAACACTGAACAACAGTATCGGTGGCAAAGATTTATTGCACATCCTCTAAATATTTGCCAAGCAGGCTTATTCTGATAAATAAATAGCAGATAGATATCTGTTTGGAAAGCAATAGCTGCTGCTTGAATGCATTCATCTGTGAGCCACGATTCCCTACAGCCTAAGTCTTTCATCACGTTTTGCAAAAATAAATCAAAATCTAAATCTAAGCGTGGCTCGAACATGTTTCTGTATTCTTTAATGTATTCAACTATGCATTATCTTACTTCCAGATGGTTATCCACCGTTCCGAACAGATTATATGACAAATTATAATATCCACATCTGCCATCAGGCATAACAGGAAAGATTACATACCCTTTATTCCTACAATACGTGTAAATATCCATCTTTTTGTATTTATTATCTTAGTATTCCAACTTACCAGATCTTCATGAGTTGAAGAAATTGAAAATGTAATCTCTGCATCTACAACAATAAAAAATGTAGTTGATTGCTACTAGAAACTCAATTAATATTAATTAATATAATGGAATTATTTTTTGAAATGATAATGTGAAACTGTTAAAAATTGTTTAACATTTTTTAAGTGAAGAATATTGTAAAAAAATACTGAGTTTTTGTGAGTGATTTTTACAACATTCAGTTTCAAAACACCGTAGCAGTTAGTACTATTTCACTATTTCAGTAAAATGGTTTGATTCAGATTTTGAAAATTCAGAAGTAGGACATTTAGAGTATAACGTGTAATTAAAACCAAAACACTTACTGATTGTTGGCTCTATTTGGCTGCTTCTGATACCGTCTTTGTGGAGGTCTGTATTGCCGTCGTCTGATTCTGTTTCTAAAATGCACGTATTGGTTGTTGTTGTTCTGATAACGTTGTTGATGATTTTGTTGATGATCCTGTTGCTCCTGATATAAAGTTTGCTGGTGGTGGTGTTGTTGTTCCAGTTGCTGTTGTTGTAAGTTAGAAATTCTGTTTATTTGCGTTTGCATGTGTGTCATAAATTGAATTATTTGTTGCTGATATGGATGTTCACGTTCATGTTGCTGCTCTTGTTGTGCCTGTTGTTGCGCCTGTTCTGCATGCTGGTTTGGTTGCTGTTGTTGTGCTTGTTGTTCGTTTTCCCGTCTCCATTCGTCATCCAGTCTGTGTCTTGGTTGGTTTATCTCCAAGCCTTTGAGTTTCTGTAACATAGACGTATTTTTGTGAAAAAAACAAAGATTTTTCTAACAACATGGAATATTATTTTTATTTCATTTAGATTCATTTTAAATCCAACGTGTTATTCATAAAACTTATCCTGTCTTCCTTTAATCCTCACAACATCTTATTCGATGCACTATTTCTGATGCAAGTGGGGTACATTCCACAGGGCTGTCCAGTACCTATCCAACCCGCCTTTAATAAAGCAATTATACGCCTAGGCGTACGTCTGGGAAGCCTAATTATGGCAGACGTGAAGGCTGTAATGAAACAGAATTTAGGTTTTTAATAATTTCTGAAATAAGTTACCTAATTAGATGAGATCTTAGCGGTCTGCACCACTGGCACCACAAAATAGTCATGATGCATTCAGGCTGTCTGACTCATTTTGCATTTAGAACTATTCCTGTAGAAAACCATTGTATAAAGTTGTAAACCTGTCTACTTTACTGAATGTGAACAGCCAAAGAGAATTAGTTTTTTGCATTTCAATTTGGATTTTACAAACTGATGTAGATTATTTTACAAATTTTCTCTGATGCAGCTCTAAATCAAAACTTTAATTGCATCGTCTTACACATCATTTAAGATGTCTGCTCACATGAAGTCCTTTAAATTTTAGATAGATGCTGCCAAATGTAGCAAGAATCTGTGGAAGACACAGACTTGCTATATGATGAATGGTTTAAGGGAGACCAAGGAGCCTTGGCTTTTCAAGTTTGTCCGCTTCAGTAAATCAATATTTAAAAAAAATCAGTTTGAACAGAACAAGTGTTTTTGCATAAAGAATTTGTTTACTTATTGTACTATTTTTACTTAAAATAGATTGTATATTATACTTACTATTATATGGCTTGCGTTATCATTTTAATTAAATTGAATCACTTTAATAAAAACACTATATACAGACACACGTGTACGTGGCTCAAATAGTAACTAAATAATGAAGTAGCATTGTTTAAATGGCCAATTTCAGTGCTTAGTGACCCAAATGATCGTCCTCTAATTATTACACTTATGAAGCATCGCGGGATGTAATTCACCTTTGATGATTTAGGGAAATCTCAACACATGAACCCACTATTCACCCAACTGTCTCTCCACAGGTCGTAGGGTGCTCTTGTACAACAGACAACCCTTTGACTAATGGCTCGCCCGAACTGGAGTCATTAGATTTGTTATACTACTGTTTAGCAGAAGCGTGCAATACAAGTCGTTTACTGCGAAAGAATATCTTCTATTTTAGTCAGTTAGCACATAAATTTCTTTCTAATATTGGAGGAAACGCTTCATGGGGGGAGGGGGGAGTAGGTATCTCCCTCCCTCTCTCCCTGTCTCTAATCGATTAGGGCGTGGCTCATTAAGATATTTTTTCTTACCGTTTACTAAAGCCCTTTCTGCTTCGTCAACTTTCCTGGCAAGAAAATTGACATAGTATTGACCATCAGTGGTCACCATTGTCAGCAAAACTGTCAGAACCTGAAAAATTAATAATTTTGTAGGAAGCGAAAATTAACTAAAATGAATAAATTGCAATTGAAATAAATTATGATGTGATAATAAATTTTACCACCCCTCTATAGTGAAAAATAAAATATGATTTTTTTTCAAATTCAAGACATAGATATGTTTTTTACTGGTACACAAAATGAGCCGTGCATGAACATCACCTTGTTCAAAGAACAAAACCAACACAATGCATAAACTCACAACAAATTACATACCTGCAATTCAGTGTGACTTCTGCTGTTGCCTTTGAGAGACCAGTGACTAGACAATCATCGAGCGAGTGACGTGGTTTTAATGATGCAATTTTTTCGATAAGACTTGGGGGTGAAGAGTTATTAGAGTTGTTCGCCGGTTTGTTGTTCTTTATCATGTCCTGCTTTTATTTTTATTTGCATAATTTGCAAATATAATTCTTGTTTTTGTTTCATGTTAAGAGAAACAACTCTTTCCTTCGTTGACACGGCGTTTTCTACAACAGGGGTTTTGGTTCCATCAGCGCATAAACTTGCTAAGTGCAAAAGTGGTATTCCTTCGATTTTCTTTCCTTCATAATCTTCCAAGACATTTATTTTATTCAATAGGCAATGTTCCACAAATCTGTGTTGATGTGTAACGCAAAGTGCTGTGGACAGGATGAATTGCATCCGTGTGATTCCGTAAATCATCATCAGAAATTTGATTTACTTCAAAGAAAGGCTGTTTTTATTAGATAGGAATCATGTTCACATTGTCAAAAATATTGTCAAGGTTTTTCTCATTAAACTTTAATGGTTTTCTGTAAAGTTCTTCTTTTAGTAGCGAAAGAATATCTCCTAGTTTAGTCAGTTAGCACATAAATTTCTTTCTAATATTGGAGGAAACGCTTCATGGGGGGAGGGGGGAGTAGGTGTCTCCCTCCCTCTCTCCCTGTCTCTAATCGATTAGGGCCTGGCTCATTAAGATATTTTTTCTTACCGTTTACTAAAGCCCATTCTGCTTCGTCAACTTTCCTGGCAAGAAAATTGACATAGTATTGACCATCACTGGTCACCATTGTCAGCAAAACTGTCAGAACCTGAAAAATTAATAATTTTGTAGGAAGCGAAAATTAACTAAAATGAATAAATTGCAATTGAAATAGATTATGATGTGATAATAAATTTTACCACCCTCTATAGTGAAAAATAAAATATGATTTTTTTTCAAATTCAAGACATGGATATGTTTTTTACTGGTACACAAAATGAGCCGTGCATGAACATCACCTTGTTCAAAGAACAAAACCAACACAATGCATAAACTCACAACAAATTACATACCTGCAAATCAGTGTGACTTCTGCTGTTGCCTTTGTGAGACCAGTGACTAGACAATCATCGAGCGAGTGACGTGGTTTTAATGATGCAATTTTTTCGATAAGACTTGGGTAGTGAAGAGTTAGCTAGAGTTGTTTGCCGTTTTGTTGTTCTTTATCATGTCCTGCTTTTATTTTTATTTGCATAATTTGCAAATATAATTCTTGTTTTTGTTTCATGTTAAGAGAAACAACTCTTTCCTTCGTTGACACGGTGTTTTCTACAACAGGGGTTTTGGTTCCATCAGCGCATAAACTTGCTAAGTGCAAAAGTGGTATTCCTTCGATTTTCTTTCCTTCATAATCTTCCAAGACATTTATTTTATTCAATAGGCAATGTTCCACAAATCTGTGTTGATGTGTAACGCAAAGTGCTGTGGACAGGATGAATTGCATCCGTGTGATTCCGTAAATCATCATCAGAAATTTGATTTACTTCAAAGAAAGGCTGTTTTTATTAGATAGGAATCATGTTCACATTGTCAAAAATATTGTCAAAGTTTTCCTCATTAAACTTTAATGGTTTTCTGTAAAGTTCTTCTTTTAGCGAAAGAATATCTTCTATTTTAGTCAGTTAGCACATAAATTTCTTTCTAATATTGGAGGAAACGCTTCATGGGGGGAGGGGGGAGTAGGTGTCTCCCTCCCTCTCTCCCTGTCTCTAATCGATTAGGGCCTGGCTCATTAAGATATTTTTTCTTACCGTTTACTAAAGCCCTTTCTGCTTCGTCAACTTTCCTGGCAAGAAAATTGACATAGTATTGACCATCACTGGTCACCATTGTCAGCAAAACTATCAGAACCTGAAAAATTAATAATTTTGTAGGAAGCGAAAATTAACTAAAATGAATAAATTGCAATTGAAATAAATTATGATGTGGTAATAAATTTTACAACCCCTCTATAGTGAAAAATAAAATATGATTTTTTTTCAAATTCAAGACATAGATATGTTTTTTACTGGTACACAAAATGAGCCGTGCATGAACATCACCTTGTTCAAAGAACAAAACCAACACAATGCATAAACTCACAACAAATTACATACCTGCAAATCAGTGTGACTTCTGCTGTTGCCTTTGTGAGACCAGTGACTAGACAATCATCGAGCGAGTGACGTGGTTTTAATGATGCAATTTTTTCGATAAGACTTGGGTAGTGAAGAGTTAGCTAGAGTTGTTTGCCGTTTTGTTGTTCTTTATCATGTCCTGCTTTTATTTTTATTTGCATAATTTGCAAATATAATTCTTGTTTTTGTTTCATGTTAAGAGAAACAACTCTTTCATTCGTTGTCACGGTGTTTTCTACAACAGGGGTTTTGGTTCCATCAGCGCATAAACTTGCTAAGTGCAAAAGTGGTATTCCTTCGATTTTCTTTCCTTCATAATCTTCCAAGACATTTATTTTATTCAATAGGCAATGTTCCACAAATCTGTGTTGATGTGTAACGCAAAGTGCTGTGGACAGGATGAATTGCATCCGTGTGATTCCGTAAATCATCATCAGAAATTTGATTTACTTCAAAGAAAGGCTGATTTTATTAGATAGGAATCATGTTCACATTGTCAAAAATATTGTCAAAGTTTTCCTCATTAAACTTTAATGGTTTTCTGTAAAGTTCTTCTTTTAGCGAAAGAATATCTTCTATTTTAGTCAGTTAGCACATAAATTTCTTTCTAATATTGGAGGAAACGCTTCATGGGGGGAGGGGGGAGTAGGTGTCTCCCTCCCTCTCTCCCTGTCTCTAATCGATTAGGGTCTGGCTCATTAAGATGTTTTTTCTTACCGTTTACTAAAGCCCATTCTGCTTCGTCAACCTTCGTAGCAAGAAAATTGACATAGTATTGACCATCACTGGTCACCATTGTCAGCAAAACTGTCAGAACCTGAAAAATTAATAATTTTGTAGGAAGCGAAAATTAACTAAAATGAATAAATTGCAATTGAAATAAATTAATTATGATGTGATGATAAATTTTACCACCCTCTATAGTGAAAAATAAAATATGATGATTTTTTTTCAAATTCAAGACATAGATATGTTTTTTACTGGTACACAAAATGAGCCGTGCATGAACATCACCTTGTTCAAAGAACAAAACCAACACAATGCATAAACTCACAACAAATTACATACCTGCAAATCAGTGTGACTTCTGCTGTTGCCTTTGAGAGACCAGTTCAGATATGTGTGGCTTCACCTTGGCAAGTGCCACTCTCATGTCATTTTCACTGCAAAGTCTGTTCCTTTTATTCGTTTTTATGTCCAGCATCCTCGAAAAGGGTTGCTCACAAAGATATGTTGTAACAAATGGTATAAAAAAATCCAGGGCTTTCTTAGCAATAACTGGATACTTGTTCATTTGTCGACACCAAAACGTTGAGAGCGTTGTTGTTCTGAATTTCAATGATTTCATCGAGGAATTCGTCATTGACATCTGCCGTCTCAACAGGAAACGTGTACGGCTGTCTCACCCATGCTGGATATAACTCTCTTGTAGGGAAATATCCGTCGAGAGACTTTGCAAGCTCATCTAAGTGCGTGGCGATTGTTTGCTTCAGTTCCGTGGATACAGAAATATCTTTGATTCCAGACACATCTTCGATCTTACTTACACAGTCGTCCGGAAGCGGGAAGTTTGCGAAGTTATTGTTCTCTGTTCGTCGTTTCCATGACGGTAGCTTTTCTTCTTCTTCTGGTACATTCTCAGTTGAGATGTTAGGTGTGGACCAACTGTATTATTATAGCGTGTTAGGTCTCGCACTGAGAAAAAGTTAGGCCTGTTGAAGTGGGTAGAATACTCTTCAGTTTCCAGTTTTACATTGGCATTTGGCATAAACTGAGCGTTTGTGTTTTCGTGACCTCTAGTTTTCTTATAATAATGCACAATTAAACTACATTACAGCAATCATTAATAATTATAAAGATCACTTAAGATATGCACAATACTAAACAATACACAATAGCTATACTCACAGAGAAAAATAAATGATATTCATTACAAGATATTAAATAAGTTCACACTATCGTACTTACGTCGCTCAAACTAAGGAGACTGTATATCACTTGTCATTATAGAATCATTATCACCAAAGTTATTATCATCAAAGTTATTATAATAGCAAAACGTTTTTGTAACAACAGACTCAGTGCCACTCAAAATCTTGTTCTTGCACTTTTAAAAACCAAATAGACATACTTCTGTTTCCGTCTAAATGTCCGGCTTTATTTTTCACAGGCTCCACACGTTTAATGATTGTTAGTAGCTCCTATTTATTTTTCTCTTCGTTTTTCGTTGTCAGTAGCCTGCACAACAAATGTGTCTGGCTTCTGTCATTGCTTCAACTGGTTCATCTTTGCTTGCTCTGTATAAAAAGCACTGCTGAAACATCGTACACTGCCTCTGCTCCTGCTGTTTGCCTTTCAAAATCGAATTAATAATTTTGAATTCTTCTCGATTTTTAATAGATTTGAAGTTAAGCATGCGAGTGTGTTTGTCGTTTGTTACTAGCTTTCGGTTTAATTGTTATATGCGATTCTCCCTTTCGAATCCATCTCATTGTTTTAGAACAGGGGTGTGCAAATTATCTGACTAGCCAGGCCACATTACACTTCCCCGCAATTCCTGTGGGCCACATGCAGTTTGGTCAAGGAGCCAAGTACAGTACGACCTAATAATGATTTTTTTTTGCATCCGATTTGCGTACATCATTACTACTACACTCAAGAAACTATTTTAGAAGTATACCATTAGTTCCGAGTATCAGATTCGCCATCTTTAACGCAGCTGGTTTCACGGGTGTTTCACCAATGGTGTGTGGCTTGCCCTGCTTTGCGATCAGGTAAGCAACTTCGTACTATGCTGTGAGGATCGGTTTGTTAACAGGTACAAATCCAAGAGCAGGCAGAGTGGCCGTTTCATCGAATCTGGCTCTCTTCACCTTGAATTCAGCAAGTGTTGTGTTCTTGTATTCCCCGTCTCCATGCAGCTTCAAGAAGCATTCCTTTAGTTTTACCAGTGCAAGACTAGAGTTGCTCAACTTGGCGTTGCAAATCATGTAGATCTCGTTGTTCTCTTTGTCTTGTATAGGATCGTTCTCAGATATCATATTTATCATGTTGTTCTCTTTGTCTTGTATAGGATCATTCTCAGATATCATATTGATCACGTTGTTCTCTTTGTTTTGTATAGGATCGTTCTCAGATATCATATTTATCATGTTGTTCTCTTTGTTTTGTATAGGATCGTTCTCAGATATCATATTGATCACGTTGTTCTCTTTGTCTTGTATAGGATCGTTCTCAGATATCATATTGATCACGCTGTTGTCTTTGTCTTGTATAGGATCATTCCCTTCACAAGCTATAATGTCACACATCACACGTCACAACAGGATTTTGAGCCCCCAACTTCAGTGACCTTGTTTAGAATTGCACATCTCAAAGTCGTCTTGCACTGCAGCAGAGACAATCGGCTGTAAGTCAGCAAAACGTTTTTGTAACGACAGACTCAGTGCCATTCGAAATCTTGTTCTTGCACTTTTAAAAACCAAATAGACATTTGAAGCCTCGATTAATAAATTTTGCTCTTTTTTGTCTTTTATTCCCCAAAACATGTCATTCCATCTGAACAATAAAAAATTTATACCGATAACCAAAAGTCAATAATTATACATAATTTAGTGGTTATTATACTACAGCTTTCCAGAATTTTTTACTAATTTGTAATTTAACTAAATAACTAATTTTAAAAGTAATAAACGAATATACATACATTATTTCCACCAAATCATGAGCTTTCAAAACACACAACACGACAATATTTTAACGCCTTGTAAATTACCTTGTCTTAACAAAAGTCCACTCAACCAAATCAGGCCTGATCATGTGACCAGGCCTAAAAATTGCCACAAGGCAGCAAGGCGGTCAAAGCAGACAACAAGAGAGGGCTGCTAAGTATGCTAATGCTAAATTTCTAGTACAGTGATATTTTTGTGGTGTCAACTACCTTAATATCCTCACCAGTACCATTCATTAATGGAATGAGCCTATGTATTACAGAACTTTCTGTCTATAACAATGGTAAATGCTTCATGTAACAAACATAGCATCTTGCAGTATGTCCCTTTTGGTCGACCGTAGTTGCAGCATCTTTTTCCCACATATTTCTGAGGCCTCATTCACGTTATTGGTAGTTTCCAACAGATATTATTTTTTAATAAGAATTCCACCTAGTTTCATTCGCTGATGGAGCATTTTTTCATGTTTGGTGATACTTTTGTATGTAGACAACGCAGTTTGAGCTCTGGGATATCTTTGGCAATTAAGTTTAAGTTTAGCAATACCCAATGTATCCTTGTCTATAATTCACTTTTGCAAGTCTGCTTAAATGAACAGCCAAGTCATACATTTACTGTTTATGTCAGAAAATTATCCTTGAGAATCTTTTGATAAAATTGATGTTATTGTGTAAAATCCTCGAGAATTTTTGTGTAGCTCTGTTGCTTTGAAGCAGGCTTATTAAGCCTTCAGTTGATAAACAAACCT
Source organism: Tubiluchus corallicola (assembly GCA_030141605.1). Classification (NCBI taxonomy): domain Eukaryota; kingdom Metazoa; phylum Priapulida; class Priapulimorpha; order Priapulimorphida; family Tubiluchidae; genus Tubiluchus; species Tubiluchus corallicola. The sequence goes on from JAQGDQ010001609.1 coordinate 28,649, forward strand.
AGTCACACATTTACTGCTCCTATCAGAATTACACGTAAGAATACTTTGGAGCAGGCTTATCAAGCCTTCAGTTGATAAACAAACCTTGTCATATATTTACTGCTCCTATCAGAATCAGATGTAAGAATATTTTGGAGCAGGCTTATTAAGCTTTCACTCGATAGACAAACCTAGTCCTACATTTACTGCCCGGATCAGAATTAGATGTAAGAATATTTTGAGAAAATTGATGTTATCGTGTAAAATCCTCGAGAATTTTTGTGCAGCTTTGTTATTTTTGCTGCTGTGAATATTATTTTTGTTACTGTTTCCAAGAGAGGGCGTTACCATCGTCATTTAATTCCAAAATGTGTGATTTTGAATAGGAAGTACATTTTTTAATGGATAAGAACATTAAATTGCTTTTTTTCAGTTCTTTTTTTATAATGCTCCTTCGTAATGCTGTTCTATTTATTGCTACTGCTATTTGTTGCTGCTGCTATTTGTTGCTGTTGTTCTTGATGCCGATGTTCTTCTTCTTTTTCTTCTTCTTGTTCTTCTTTTTGTTGTTGTTGTTGTTGCATATGTGAACACAGGGCAGATTATACCTCCTTATTGGTCCTAGGCCAAACTCCCTAGTCGGGCCCCCAAATTTTACAGAATTATGAATTTAATGCACCAACCAGAAAAACTACAAAAATATGACTATACACCTGTAGTGGCTATGTTTATCAACATCAGTATTTCTAAAGTGCTAAGTTAGCTACATGAAATGTCAATATCATCATTTCAAATATTATTACGAATATATATATACATATGAAACAACATCACTATACGAAATGTCAACATCACTATGAATTGTCAACACCATTATTTCCACGGCCATTATAAATACATCAAAACTGGGACTATCATACACGCTTGACCAGATCAGCTAAGTGTGTAGTGCTTGAAGCGAGTTCTCTTGGTGAGCACATGAATCACAGGTCGGTCATAGGTGACTCACCATTTCGCCCTACGGAAGTTTTTTCAGTTTGTTGGGACACATTAGTTTTATCCTTAAATCTGTATTGCGCAATAACGTCGGTGATATAATTCTTGTTTTTGTTTCATATTATGAGAAACAACTCCTTCCTTTGTTGACACGGTGTTTTCTACAACAGGGGTTTTGGTTCATCAGCGCATAAACTTGCTAAGTGCAAAAGTGGTATTCCTTCGATTTTCTTTCTTTCATAATCTTCCAAGACATTTATTTTATTCAATAGGCAATGTTCCATAAATCTGTGTTGATGTGTAACGCAAAGGGCTGTGGACAGGATGAATTGCATCCGTGTGATTCCATAAATCGTCATCAGAAATTTGATTTACTTCATTAAGAAAAGCTGTTTTTATTAGATATAGGAATCAATCAACATGTTTGGTTGGAAGTGCACAAAATAAAACAACTTTCCATTATGGACATTGTCAAAAATATTGTCAAGGTCTTCCTCATTAAACTTCTATGGTTTTCCATAAAGTTCTTCTTTCAGCAACACTTTTGTAAGTTTCATCACTGTTTTTCTTTATTCTGGCAAGCATTCTATAACTCTTCCTGGTAAGATGACAGTGTCCATAAACTGTTGACAGGAATGTTTGACAAATTCTTACAAGCAGCAGGTAAATGAAAAGGACAAGGCAGATTGGATTCACCCTGCAGTGTCTGAGGGTGATGGCAAGAAAGAAACGAAGACTAGAGTCACTTTCACGAATGCCAGTGCCTGGTGAGAAATCCTTCATCGGGACCACATCACATGTCTTGACATCAAACTGAGACAGGATACAAGAGGGAAGGTACTTAACGTGTAGACGTACCTCTGTTTAACACAGGAAAAACCACTCTCTACTACTACGTGGCATAGAATCGGCAGGTAAAAAGAATTCCAGGTCACACTGCTCACGTGAACATCTGGCTTCAGTGATTTAACTTTAAGGTAAACGTCTTCCTCTACGACGGAATACTCGTGTACCCACCCAAGTGACCTATCTACCAGGGGCAGTAATTTATGAGATCAAAATTCGATTTTGTAGAACGTCAAATTAAATTAAAAATGCAAAAGAAAAGTGCATTTTAACTCTTCATCATCAGCCTAGCTAATGATTGTAAACAAAAAATGTGGTAGGCTAGTGATTCCCTACATTACCATACTGGACTATCACAGAGCCCCAGTTCTCTAAAAGTTGAGTAGCTACGAAATGCACATTTAGACTAATAACTTCCATGCAATAGAAATCAATGAATAGCAACAATGAATACAGTAATACTCAAACGTAATATGAGAACACTTTCATGACAAACAACCGATTTAAACAACCGTTTCCAGTAAATATAACACAAACTCTTTTGGTACTTCTACACCTATTACAAAACTAATTTTGGTACATCCAATATACAATCTTGCTTTATCAAAAGAAGATTTTATTTAACTATCACTTAGCAGCTTAACTCGACTCCAGTAACTTAAATTTTTTTTTAATATCTTCAAATTATGCTCAATTAGACATCCATCACTCCTTTTCAACATCATGACCTACATTTTTAGTGCTTTCCATGACACTTTCTGGTTCTGGTTCTGGAAGTAGCACCTTTGTAAATCATTGTCAATTTGATTTTCTTCGTTAAGAAAAGCCGTTTGCATATCCACTAACTTGGTTGGATGTTCACAAAATAAAACAACTTTCCATTATGGACATTGTCAAGAATATTTTCAAGGTCTTCTTCATTAAACTTTAATGGTTTTCCATAAAGTTCCACTTTCAGCAACACTTTTTTAAGTTTCGTCACTGTTTTTCTTTAGTCTGGCAAGCATTCTATAACTCTTCCTGGCGGTGATGACAGTGTCCATAAACTGTTGACAGGAATGTTTGACAAATACTTACAAGCAGCAGGTAAATGAAAAGGACATGGCAGATTGGATTCACCCTGCAGTGTCTGAGGGTGATGGCAAGAAAGAAAAGAAGACTAGAGTCACTTTCACGAATGCCAATGCCTGGTGACAAATCCTTGTACAGGCAAACAGGCAAAGCTTTGTAAATCTTTCCATAGTAAACCATGTGAAACGTGAGACAAACTTTGTTGTACTCTATGTTTACCAATTTAAAGTTTTTCTCTGCCATAGCAATTTTTCCTTAAGTGTATTTGGCAGAAGTGTGCCATCATCGTCTTTAATGAGTACAAGATCAGAAATATGAGTTTTCTCAATGGAAACTGCATTACTGAACTTTGTTAAGACAACTAGGAAGTCATACTCATTTGGCAGACCAATTTTTGTGCCAGATAAAGATCATTAGAGCAGTAGTGTCGAATATGTCACATTTATTGAGGTCATTATCTGATGACAAAATCTTTCATTAACCATTAAATGCATTAATGTATAAGTTAGATCACAACTTGTAATGTAAAGTCAAGAAGTGATGTAGAAATTGTTCTATAAGAGTTAACATGCTTTAACTAGTCCCTGTAGGCCATTTTACTTGAGCTAAAAGAGATCTTACCAGCCTGCACTATTGACATCATTATTATGTCATGGGGCAGGCTTGGTATCTGACTCATTTATATGTTTCTTCTGAATTTTAGCTATTATTATTAGAAACAGTGTGAGTTCCAAGCACATGGAATTTCATTGCTATGCATCCACTGCAATTCTGAACCTAAAAAAGTTAGAGAAATAAGTAAAAAAATCAATATTTTTCAACAACTGTATCTATAGCACCTTTGTAAATCATTGTCAATAATTTGATTTACTTCGTTAAGAAAAGCTGTTTTTATTAGATAGGAATCAATCAACATGTTTGGTTGGAAGTTCACAAAATGCAACAGCTCTCCAATGTTGACATTGTCAAGAATATTGTCAAGGTCTTCTTCATTAAACTTCTATGGTTTTCCATAAAGTTCCTCTTTCAGCAACACTTTTGTAAGTTTCATCACTGTTTTTCTTTATTCTGGCAAGCATTCTATAACTCTTTCTTCCTGGCGAG
>JAQGDQ010000850.1:0-30000 GCA_030141605.1 Tubiluchus corallicola
ATGTGTGCATGGCTGCATGCGCACAACAGCCAAACACCTCGTTGCTAGAGCGCAGTGTGCTGGGCTGTGAAGCAAACAGTACTACCTCCGTGATCTGGTTCCAACAGGTACAAAGAAAGAGCTAAAGAAAAAGACATTATATTGAATATTATCAGTAATATCGAGTGAAAACAGGGGGTGCTGCAGTTCCACTGTACCTATACACGAGGCACCACTGAAATCGTCTAATGAAAGACTAAATGACTAATTTGTTTGATGTCACATTTCAATTAAAAAATAAGGAAGAAATACGCTTATAATAAGTTAATTGTTATCAAATTGCCATGTGCTCACGCATTAGGTCTCCTTTTTTGCGATTCATTTGCAGTATTCTAAGAACTTCTTTAGATTCGACAGCAGAGCAAAATATTTCACGTAATTAATACCTGCTCCAGTGGAGGTAAAAACCACCCCAGCTACTGCTATACAAAAACAATTTCCATTACTTTATTCATGAGATTGGGAAAATTCCAGGCGTATTTAGACTAATGAAAAACCTCATAAGAAACATGATTTTTAATGTACAAAGAGAGGACATGTTCGGAAGAAACGGATGTATGTTTAGCCCACTCATCTTCCCAATTGCCAAAAAGTACCCTTTTTGTTATGAGGGAAATAAAAAATAATGGAAGTAGATTTAATAAAATTGTTTTTAAACTTTAATATATATATATATATATATGTAAGAATATCTAAATATATATATATATTTATATATATCCGCTTGGAAATAACATTGAGTGATGAACTTGGTATCAAAATGATCTTCATGAAATGGAGATTCAGGATATGTGAATAACTAGAATAGTTTAATTGCCGAGGTATAGACGATTTTGGTATGCAAACACACACATGTGATTGCATAATATAACTATTTCTGCTTGACATTCCACAGTAGCAGATATATATATATATATATGTAAGAATATCTAAAAATAAGACGCTTGCGTGTGGCCATAGAGCTTTTGCTGCTTTTACATCATCTTTACGTCAATTTTGTGCACTATAATAAATGTAGAAACAGTCTGTTTAACACAACTAAACATTTATCATATGCGCTAAAATGTTAGCATAGCAGTTTTGCTTTAAATCTGTCACCCGCTGTAATTAATCTCATTGTTTCTGGATCCCAAACATTTAATGACTTGCCCGGTGGTTTGAAGTTCCCGCTACTTTTCACAATGTCATCACCAACTGTATAAGTATAAGTATATTTATTTCCACTCTGCATCTAACAGTTATAAAAATACAGATAATTTCACTGAAGTAAATATAAATATAAATGCAATGTTATCCAGAAATTACAAGAGATTCTTATGCAGCATATACATGTGCAAATTACATTACAGAGTAATTTTGATGCATGCAGTTTGAGCCTAAAAGCATAGCTTGACAGGCCAAACTGTACGTGGAAATCATAAAGAAATGATTAATAATTGAAATAATAATAATATATATATAAAAGTGGAGGGGGAGTAGTGAATGAAAGATGAAATGGAGCGAGAACTTAGAAAAACTGTGATCATGATTATAAAGTGTTCAGTAACCTGTTGAGCATAGTCACGTTTTATTAAGATTACTGTGGAAAAAGAATGCAGGTGATTACCATTATCAAACTGTGTTACTCTCAATACTTTTGAAATATTTCTTTTCTGACGGTTTTTTTAAAAGTTGAAAGGGAGTGACTACATTTTGAATTGCGGCTTAGTCTATTCCATAGGACTGGTCCCATATAGCTAATGAAATGTTTCGCCATATTTGTTCTACAACGTCTTGGTATATATTCATTATGTCTGGTATTGTATCTTTTTACATTTATCTTGACTGGATTTTCAAAAAAAGTTGGAAATAAGTTGTTGTTGGTTCTATACATGTATATACATCCATTAAAATTAATAACATCATCCAGAAGTAATATCTGACATTGCTTAAAATGTGTAGTAGTAATTGTGCTCCTTTTGTCTAGTTTGAAGATGACACGTAAAAATTTTCGCTGTAAAACTCTTAAGCATTCTAAATTTGTAGTATAAGTAAAGCCCCATAATGTTGTGCAGTAATTTAAATATGATAATATTAAACTGTTATATAAACTATTAATATAATGTTATATAATGTTAGAAGATGTTCGGTGTTCAGAAAGTTTTTAATATATGAGATAATACCTATATTTTTTGATATTTTCAATCTGATCATGAATATATGTGGTCGCCAGGCTAGATGCTCATTCAGGATGTAACTCAAGCACTAGGTGACTAGGTGTTTCACGTGAATATGTACGATACACAGCAACAGATTTTCAATGTTTTTATCAGTATCAGAATTTCATAAACTAACTTCATGAAAAAATGAAGCGACCGAACTTGCAAGCACTTGTGAATTTTAAACGTAGTAATCAGATTTGCAGTTTTTTTTCTTTTTTTATCAATTCACTTATATAAATTATGCTTCTCAAATAATTACACACACTTATATAAATTATGCTTCTCAAATAATTACACGTAGATGACATTAATTCGTTTCTAAAATTTATTTAAAGCCTTTGCAATGCATACTAAAGTGAGAGTCATGACTCATACTTCCCACACTCAGTAATATACTACACCCATTGGCTGATTGATTTAGTTGGTTAATCGAGTCAAAACACTTCTGTCCCAAAGTGAGTCTATTAAGCGGTGCCTGCTGTAATAGTTTCTTAACTTTCGTTTGATGCTTCTCTTAGGAACTGGAACAGATCGAGGAATCGTGGAAATCTGAAACAGCTGAACTGATGCAGACAATTCAACTTTTACAAGAGGAAAACAAGAAGTTGTCTAGTGACTTAGCTCTGAAGGAAGGCAGCAATCAGATGTCTTGTTCAATGACTGATAGTAAGTCTTTGCTGTAGATGAGCTCAAATGTCTTGTTTAATGACTGATAGTAAGTTGCTGTAGATGACCTCAAATGTCTTGTTTAATGACTGATAGTAAGTCTTTGCTGTAGATGACCTCAAATGTCTTGTTTAATGACTGATAGTAAGTCTTTGCTGTAGATGACCTCAAATGTCTTGTTCAATGACTGATAGTAAGTCTTTGCTGTAGATGACCTCAAATGTCTTGTTCAATGACTGATAGTAAGTCTTTGCTGTAGATGACCTCAAATGTCTTGTTTAATGACTGATAGTAAGTCTTTGCTGTAGATGACCTCAAATGTCTTGTTCAATGACTGATAGTAAGTCTTTGCTGTAGATGACCTCAAATGTCTTGTTCAATGACTGATAGTAAGTCTTTGCTGTAGATGACCTCAAATGTCTTGTTTAATGACTGATGGTAAGTCTTTGCTGTAGATGAGCTCAAATGTCTTGTTCAATGACTGATAGTAAGTCTTTGCTGTAGATGACCTCATGTGTCTTGTTCAATGACTGATAGTAAGTCTTTGCTGTAGATGAGCTCAAGTGTCTTGTTCAATGACTGATAGTAAGTCTTTGCTGTAGATGAGCTCAAGTGTCTTGTTCAATGACTGATAGTAAGTCTTTGCTGTAGATGACCTCAAATGTCTCTGATAGTAAGTCTTTGCTGTAGATGACCTCAAGTGTCTTGTTTAATGACTGATGGTAAGTCTTTGCTGTAGATGAGCTCAAATGTCTTGTTCAATGACTGATAGTAAGTCTTTGCTGTAGATGACCTCAAATGTCTTGTTCAATGACTGATGGTAAGTCTTTGCTGTAGATGAGCTCAAATGTCTTGTTCAATGACTGATAGTAAGTCTTTGCCGTAGATGACCTCAAATGTCTTGTTCAATGACTGATAGTAAGTCTTTGCCGTAGATGACCTCAAATGTCTTGTTCAATGACTGATAGTAAGTCTTTGCCGTAGATGAGCTCAAATGTCTTGTTCAATGACTGATAGTAAGTCTTTGCCGTAGATGACCTCAAATGTCTTGTTCAATGACTGATAGTAAGTCTTTGCTGTAGATGAGCTCAAATGTCTTGTTCAATGACTGATGGTAAGTCTTTGCTGTAGATGACCTCAAATGTCTTGTTCAATGACTGATGGTAAGTCTTTGCTGTAGATGAGCTCAAATGTCTTGTTTAATGACTGATAGTAAGTCTTTGCCGTAGATGACCTCAAATGTCTTGTTCAATGACTGATGGTAAGTCTTTGCCGTAGATGACCTCAAATGTCTTGTTCAATGACTGATGGTAAGTCTTTGCCGTAGATGAGCTCAAATGTCTTGTTCAATGACTGATAGTAAGTCTTTGCCGTAGATGACCTCAAATGTCTCGTTCAATGACTGATAGTAAGTCTTTGCTGTAGATGAGCTCAAATGTCTCGTTCAATGACTGATAGTAAGTCTTTGCTGTAGATGAGCTCAAATGTCTTGTTCAATGACTGATAGTAAGTCTTTGCTGTAGATGAGCTCAAATGTCTTGTTCAATGACTGATAGTAAGTCTTTGCTGTAGATGACCTCAAGTGTCTTGTTTAATGACTGATAGTAAGTCTTTGCTGTAGATGAGCTCAAATGTCTCGTTCAATGACTGATAGTAAGTCTTTGCCGTAGATGAGCTCAAATGTCCCGTTCAATGACTGATAGTAAGTCTTTGCTGTAGATGAGCTCAAATGTCTTGTTCAATGACTGATAGTAAGTCTTTGCCGTAGATGACCTCAAATGTCTCGTTCAATGACTGATAGTAAGTCTTTGCTGTAGATGAGCTCAAATGTCTCGTTCAATGACTGGTAGTAAGTCTTTGCCGTAGATGAGCTCAAATGTCTCGTTCAATGACTGATAGTAAGTCTTTGCTGTAGATGAGCTCAAATGTCTTGTTCAATGACTGATAGTAAGTCTTTGCTGTAGATGACCTCAAATGTCTTGTTCAATGACTGATAGTAAGTCTTTGCTGTAGATGAGCTCCACATACATAAAATTTTTCACAGTTTATAGTTATAAAGGCTGAAGAAATGGAAAAGCACGAAGAAAATTAAAACAATCATCTTGTGTTACATCAGGCGGCATATTTTTCATATTTTCATATAAATATAAAATTTGTGAGAGCTTCGCGAAGACATACACTTTATAATTGTGTGCTAATGCACCAGAAATTTGGTCAACAATCGTGTTTTCTATAAAACCCAATGTTAGATGTAATGAACTTTTATTATCTAGCATGAAATTATCGAGAAAGTGCTCGAAAGTTACTAAAAATTTAATTTTGTATATCAAGTTTTCTGGCTAGAAACTAGTATTGCAATTGCAAAAAACTCGTGTTTTCACCCACCCCCCATTCCTCTCGGTGGCCCCGATTCAAAAAGTAAACCATCAATGAGACGACACTAGATCGAGACCTTTCATTTGATATATAGATTGCCGAAAATGGTGCCGCCATTGGAGCTGTAGCCTTAAATCATGTTTATATATAAAAACCCCATACCACCAAAATTATTACTATTACTAAAATATTACCTATAATTATTATTATATGTAATATTTGATTAATAATTGATCGATATATAATTGATTAAAATTTGTTCTTTATTCAGAACTAAAAGAGTTCTCTTATTCATTGTTTTGACACGGTTTTACAGTTCCTTTCGATGTTTTTCTTATACGTGGATTCGTTACTAAACCACCTTAATTAATAAAATGTTCTCATGAACAGGTATGTTAGCCGATACGGACTTTGCAATGGTAGCGAAGTTGAAGGAAACCATTGACAAGCAGCGCGAACAGCTCCGGTCTTCCGACAGATCCCTGAGTCAGAAAAACGTGGATCTGGACGCTGTAAGTATAACCGCACGTGCGATTCTTAAATTCCGGGAAGCACTTGAATTCCGGAGGATTAATTTCAAATTTAAAGGAGGAATTTCTCCCGGGGGAGTGGAGATTAACGTTTAATTACCCGAAGAGTGTTAATTTATTTTCAAGAATTTGCAGGATTTCTATTAAAATCTTTGGAAATCCTACGATAGTATCGCTTAGTTTTTTATGCCGCCATGCTGTACCACATGCATTGCCAGTAATCTTCATGTTGTGGTGCCTTGCAACAAGTAGCACGCAAAGGTTAGCGCTACTGCCACAAAAGTGTCTTAGTGCCGTCTATTTCCACAGCTCGGCAGTTTCTTAGTTCAAACCTAACAAACAGAGATTATGCTATGTGTAAAAATGAACTGAAGCATGGATCATGTGCCCAAAATAACAGTGCAAATTGCGGCCCGCAAAGAGATTTGTCAAACGTAATGAAAGTGCGGCCCAGGCGATTAATTGAGTGTATCCAGCTGAAGTCCGCGCCACGATCCCAAAGATAGTGCGGGTAGTTTTTTCTACTAGATCGGATGCCATTAACCCTTACAAGACGGTTGTAGCTTAATGTCACTGTACTACACTGATTGTGTGATACACATTACTAATATGTATTGTAATGAAATTACCACTATCTGTCCTGAAAGTGGAAATATATGGTTTGTAATATAAATTTTAATAACTTCTAAAATAGTTTCTTGAGTGTAGTAGTAATGATGTACGCAGGTCGGATGCAAAAAAAATCATTATTAGGCCTTTCTGTGCTTGGCTCCTTGATCAAACTACCTGTGGCCCACAGGAATTGCGGGAAAGTTTAATGTGGCCCGGCTAGTCAGATAATTTGCACACCCCTGCAGTACATTAACTTTGAAGAAAGATTTGCAGTTTTTCTACTTAAAGTTACTCAGTGACTCTAAAAATGAACAGACAATGCAGAGACATAAGCAACAGGCTAAAAATGAAATTCATTTACAGTCATTTATAGATCCAGATCTGGCACATAGAGATCTGGATCGGATCAGGAACCAGCAAAATTGAATCAGATGTATCCCTGCTAAAATGCCACAAATGACACCTTGATCAAAGTGTTAATACTAACGAATTGCACCTGTGTTGCAGTTGGAGTCTCAGGTAGAAGTGTTAACGAAGGTGTGTCGGGATCTGCGCAGGAAGAATCGGTTGATCCAGAAGCACGGTCGCATGGCGGTGGAGGAGAAAGCGGAACTGCAGACTCAGTTACAGGACAAGAATCAGCAGATCAAGCGTTTGAAACAGAAACTTGGCTTCAGTGACAAGGTGAGTTTACAAAGCGTTTGAAACAGAAACTTGGCTTCAGTGACAAGGTGAGTTTACAAAACGTTTGAAACAGAAACTTGGCTTCAGTGACAAGGTGAGTTTACAAAGCGTTTGAAACAGAAACTTGGCTTCAGTGACAAGGTGAGTTTACAAAACGTTTGAAACAGAAACTTGGCTTCAGTGACAAGGTGAGTTTACAAAGCGTTTGAAGCAGAAACTTGGCTTCAGTGACAAGGTGAGTTTACAAAGCGTTTGAAGCAGAAACTTGGCTTCAGTGACAAGGTGAGTTCACAAAACATTTGAAACAGAAACTTGGCTTCAGTGACAAGGTGAGTTTACAAAACATTTGAAACAGAAACTTGGCTTCAGTGACAAGGTGAGTTTACAAAACATTTGAAACAGAAACTTGGCTTCAGTGATCAAGTGAGATTTTTCTAGTTTGCGTTGCATTAAAGGAAAACAGTACAAATTTTTCAGACCAATGTTTGTGAAATATTAGATTATATGACTACATATGAAACTGCAATTTATGTAACAGCATAATGTAAATTAGAAACATAATGGTTAGCAAATGCGACTAGCAATGATGTCATAATCTTTTAATGGCATAAACTCTGATCATTTGCGAAACTTTGTGAAGAGAAAGAGAGAGAGAGAAGAGAGGGAGGAGAAAGAGAGAGGGAAGAGAGAGAGAGAGAATGAGAGCAGAGACAGGGAGAGGGGAAAGGAGGGAGCAGACAGTGAGTGAGTGAGTGAGTGAATGAGTGAGTGAGTGAGTGTGTGTGTGTGTGTGTGTGTGTGTGTGTGTGTGTGTGTGTGTGTGTGTGAGAGAAGAGAGAGGGAAGAGAGAGAGAGAGAGCAGAGCAGAGAAAGGAGGAGGGAGAGAGAATGAGAGCAGAGACAGGGAGAGAGAGGGGAAAGGAGGGAGCAGACAGTGAGTGAGTGAGAGTGTGTGTGTGTGTGTGTGTGTGTATGTGTGTGTGTGTGCGCGCACGCGTGCGTGTGAGAGAGAAAGAGAGAGAGACAGGGAGAGGGGAAAGGAGAGAGCAGACAGTGGGTGAGTGAGCGAGTGAGGGGAGAGAGAGAGAGAGAGAGAGAGCTGATAGAGGGGAAGAGGAAGAGGGAATCTTATTTTATGCCAGAAATTCTATAAAAAGCCTATACACATAACATACTGTTGCAAGCAGATTACTACAAATGCCTGCGCTGCACACAAACTTATGGTATTAAGCTTGTCACTGTGACTGAGTATTTTACCACAGCACAAGATTTTGTGGAAATATTAATACTTTCCGTAATCCCGAGGATTTTGTTTAAGCCCTGTAATGTTTTCCTTTGCAATCAATAATGCATACCGGTAATATGCTTGCATCTTTCAAAGTACAGTTCAACCCGCCCAGTTTGCAAGTAACTTTACATCTTGGTGATTGTGGCAGAACTGGGATCTAAGTAATTATCAAGGATAATACTCTGAAGTGATATTGAACCGGGTCAATTTGTCGTGTCCTGGCATATGTTCATCTTTAGTCGTCAAGTAAGTAGCCAGTGACAGTGGGACAGATGGCACGGCATTGTTTAAGTACGGCGACGATGTCTGCACCGTGACGACTCGGCTATTTTCATTTTGTGTGGACTTGTAAATTCACTTGTAATTTCAGAAAACAGTGAATTGTCATACGTGTGCCTGCAAACCAAAACCGCCCATAAGTCGGCATAGTTAAAACTACGTTATGATGCTTCAAAGTAGAAAATTGGGTCAAATGTCAATTTTTTGTTCTTTTATAAAAACAAATGCTAAATATATTGGACTTCTATATTCTAGCATCAAATTATCAAGAAAATGTTAAAAAATACTTTGAACCTAATTTTCTAGCATTTTCTAACCCTGTGCCCACTTCTCTAACTAAAAACTAAAAATTTTTAGGTTTGTGTAAGAATAGTATTTTCTTGTTCTTTATTTTATTAATAAGATAATGATAAAATATTTATTGTCAAGGACAAAATACTAAAAAAAGCAGTTGATAAGATCTGGCCATTAAAAATCACTGAGAGATCTTAACTACTCTGTAACTAGCAGGAATTTCCATTTTTGCAAATACAGTAGCACAATGTAGATTATACATGTGTAACTCGTATGTATAATGCAGTCTAGCTAGCATAAAAAGCCTTTTTAGCCTTGGTAACATGTAAGTGACTTAAATTAGAGATTTGCAAAACTGTCTAAAATGCAAAATCGTCCATAAATCGACATAGTTAAAACTACGTTGTGATGCTTCAAAGTAGAATGACCCAAAAATTTGGTCGAATGTCAATTTTTCGTATTTTGTAAAAACCAGCGCTAAATATATTGGGCTTTTATATTCTAATATTTAATTATCAAGAAAGTGTTCAAAATATACTAAAAATTTAATTTTATAACTCCTTACCCACTTTCTGCCTAGAAACTAGTGCTGTAATTGTAAAAAACTTGGATTTTCATAAGTAGCTCCTGGCAGCTGGCATTTACTGTTGCCAAGCCCAGATCTTCGTCAATAAGAGCCATCTACTGGATTTAAACATACGTTCAACATGTTTTATAAAATCCGTAGCAACCAACATTTGTGCGGTTGCTATGTATTTCGAAGAAACGCGACAAAAACAATGGCCAACTTTAACAGTGATTTTCTCAAGATTATGTTTTTCAGTGTGCAGCCTGTACCTCAACTTCAACGTGGATTTTCTCCGCTTAGAAAAGCTTAGTTGCCGATTTATGGATGATTTTGCTATGCAAGCACACGATGAAACACTTAAAAATATTTTTTAACTCATACTTTCTTATAGAATGAGTCATGGCCTAATAATGTTGAGTTTTCTTCACGTTTCAGGAGGGCATGGTTGCCACACCCGACCTAGAAGGTAAGCTTGTGATAGACGTGAACGACCCAGACAGACCGCGTTTCACCCTGAACGAGCTGAGGCAGATCTTGTGGGAGCGGAACGAACTGAAGAGCAAACTGATGGAACTGGAGGAGGAATTGGAGCAGTTTAGACCCTGGTATGAGATGTGGTTTGTTGAATTTGGCAACAGCCTCGTTAACTCCTTCATGACCGCACCATTCAAAATAGGTCTTATAAGACCCGTGACTTTTCTGGTACTGTATGAGTACAGACATAACTAAATGATGACAAATTAGGTACTGTTCTGTTCAGGAGAATCTCGGCTATCGAATCATGCTGTTTGTTTAAACTTTTATAAGTGATTTAATTGGATAAAATTAAGAAAAACATGCCCTTTTCAGGCACTCCAAATTACCTACTATATAGCTTAGTCTCGTGTACACATGCATGATCATACACGCTACTTTATTTAATGCCCCTTGCTACAGCCCAAGAGATCTGGCTGATGTACAGAGTTCCTGTACAAATCAACAGATCAATGAAGGAGAAATTAAGGTCGTTTCATCTTGTAACAGGAATTTCTGCTTAAAAATAGAGTAGACTTGAGGCCAAAGTCTATCAGAGTGTTGTGTCTGGATAGTTGCCATTTTCTGCATTAGCTGATTTCACACAAGTGATACTGTACATTGTTACAGTGCAAACACTGCAGTTACTTAAAGCTTTTTTTCAACTTTTTTCATCAAAAATCTGGCTAAGGAAAGCAAATTAATTTCATTAATAGTTATCCATTATTTCGCCCATATGGTAAGTCGTCACTTTGTTTGCATCCAAGTAACGTGTAACGACACGTGTGCAAGCTTTTACATTGCGAGCGGCCCGTACTAGGCGTTTTTAAGACAATTAGGTGATTGATTCTACATTACCGGGAGTCTAATACATGGCACCTCCTGTGTTAGCTTAATATCTGTAAATACGGACAATCGGCAAATTCGGACCGACGTCTACCCGCTTTTGTCCGACAAACCGTGATACGAGTGCAATTATTTTTCATCTTTTTGACACGGTAAAGTAATTTGTACCTAAAAAAGTAGCTAAATTAACGATGAGCGTGCTAAGCCAAACTATTAAATTGTTTACATTTTAGCTCTCTTTCTGACGATATGTATGAGGGAGATGCCCAGGGTCCAATCAACAAAGAACCAGATGAAAAACTTTATCCGATGAAGTACCAGAAATCGGGAATCAAGCGATTGTAAGTTTGTTTTTGTTGCATTGTACAAAAAAATTCTCTTTTGTAGACGTTTTTACAAAATCTTATCTAAAATAGCTGGGTATTTGTGTGCTGTAAGTCCTCGCTTAACGACTCGCGGTTTAGCGACGTTTCGTTTTAACGACGCTGATCATTTAACCCCTTTTTTCACTTAACGAGGCACGTCTCGCTTAACGACTCCCGGTTTAGCAACGTTTCGTTTTAACGACGCTAATCATTTAACCCATTTTTTCACTTAACGAGGCACGCCTCGCTTAACGACTCCCGGTTTAGCAACGTTTCGTTTTAACGACGCTGATCATTTAACCCCTTCTTTCACTTAACGAGGCATGCCTCACTTAGCGACTCCCGGTTTAGCGACGTTTCGTTTTAACGACGATGATCATTTAACCCTTTTTTTCACTTAACGAGGCATGCCTTGCTTAACGACTCCCGGTTTAGCGACGTTTCGTTTTAACAACGCTGATCATTTAACCCCTTCTTTCACTTAACGAGGCACGTCTTGCTTAACGACTCCCGGTTTAGCGACGTTTCGTTTTAAAGACGCTGATCATTTAACCCCTTTTTTCACTTAACGAGGCATGTCTCGCTTAACGACTCCCGGTTTAACGATGTTTCCTTTTAACAACGCTGATCATTTAACCCCTTCTTTCAGTTTAATGACGCACGTCTCGCTTAACGATGATTTTTTTACTTTGCTCAATGCAAATTATGAACAAAATTTTTAACCAATCTGATGCAATCTTGATGGACGAAATGATTTTCCGTTTGCAGTTTTCGATTCTTCTTCGGAGACGAGAGCCCGTTCTCCAGCGCACGGAGCAGTCCGGTTCACCAGCGCGCCGCTAAGCAGAGCGGCGTACGATCCAGTTCGCCTGATCCGAAACGAGCTAGCCGCGCAGAGTCGCCGGACACGAAGTCGCTAGGATCCGCGTCTCCGAGTCC
This sequence comes from Tubiluchus corallicola, assembly GCA_030141605.1. Taxonomy (NCBI): domain Eukaryota; kingdom Metazoa; phylum Priapulida; class Priapulimorpha; order Priapulimorphida; family Tubiluchidae; genus Tubiluchus; species Tubiluchus corallicola. The sequence goes on from JAQGDQ010000850.1 coordinate 12,201, forward strand.
GGACAAAACCTCGAAGCCGTTTAATGCTAAAACCACAACGACCAAAGCGAATTCCGCAAGCAAGGTTACTCATGAACAGTAAGCGTAGGAGTAGATTATTATTATTATTATTATTGACGGTACTCGTATTGTAAACAATTATGTATCATTCGTTCATTTTATATGTGTATATATATATATATGCAATGCAGACCCACCAACCATTTGATGTTAAAATGAGTGTGAAATGTAGAAAGCCCGGATATCATCTTCCCCCTGGCAGGGGTCCAGGAGATCCTCTCCCCCCTGGCAGGGGTCCAGGAGATCCTCTCCCCCCTGGCAGAGGTCCAGGAGATCCTCTCCCCCCTGGCAGAGGTCCAGGAGATCTTCTCCCCCCTGGCAGGGGTCCCGGAGATCATCTCCCTCTGGCAGAGGTCCAGGAGATCCTCTCCCCCCTGGCAGGGGTCCAGCAGATCTTCTCCCCCCTGGCAGAGGTCCAGGATATCCTCTCCCCCCTGGCAGGGGTCCAGCAGATCTTCTCCCCCCTGGCAGGGGTCCAGGAGGTAAATCATGCTCTAGAAACTTTTGCTTTTTTTAGATATCAAATTATCAATATATTAACGCAAAAATACATCAAAAAATTAATGTAATTTTTGAGTACTGCTGATCTTTCTTATGCTGTTATTGCACTTTGCTGTACTTTTGTATATAAAAAGGTTCTTTTGTAGACGTGGAAGATGTTCAGTAGTACACAAAAGTGCTTAATTTTCAACATTGTAATACCTTTAATATATAGACTCATGATGGCATTAATTAAAGTAGTGCTACTAATAGTGTTGTGGTTGATAATCATGGGAAACGAATCCAGGTGATTTGCAAACTTGAATGTGAAGTTGCAGAATGCGTAAAAAATGAAATTTGATGTAGAAGACTTAAAATACGTGGTGACATACGGTTAAAGCATGAGAGTTGTCAGGTTTCTGTATGCACTTGTACATACACGCGTATTATACATATGTATGTAGATTGAAAGAATGCGACAGGTAGATATAGTCTGTAATAATGACGGTCTATATTAGCTGGCGGTACTCCATTGCATAATGTTGAGATAAGTACAGAAATAATTTGCATTCTTGTTATGCAGAGCTAAAACCAGGCATGTTAACCGAAGTGAAATTTTCGTTTCCGTTGGCCGATAATTGCACTTTCGCTAAGTTTCGTTTCGGTTTCGGCGAAATTTATTAAATTTCGTAGCGGAAATTTCGGATAATTTTCAGTAGCATTTTTTTGAGGTTTTTACTAGTATTCATCCAGTTTACCCTCTCTTTTCTCCTAGATGTCAAAAACTGCTGAAAATTTGGCTAAAATTGTTAAAAAAAGAAGCGAAATTTTCTTTGACATAACAGTTTGTAGAGTGTTTTTACCAGCAATGTGGCATATCTTCAGTATTTGGCTAAAATAGTTAAAAAAAAGCCAAATTTTCGTTGACATAGCAGTTTGTAAAGCGCTTTTACCAGCAATGCGGCAATCCTTCAGTATTGACGACTATGAAGTTTTAGGATCTCCAGGCACAGTCAACCGAAATATCAAACCATGTTTGAATTTACTTGAGCAAAATCACTTTTAATCTTATAATTTATGAACTATAGGCAACAAAATGTCTGCAAAATAAAATTTGTTTATTTTTAATGAAGCTTTGTGATCTTTGAATGTAAATTAATAAAGATAGTTAAATCCAAAAACATTGTAAAACATTCATTTTTCTCCATCAAACACGAGGTTCTATACTGTAAAACGTCCTTGTTTTTTTTTTATCGGTAATTTTGCATCACAGCAAATGGAAACAAAAACAAACGAAAAACAAAATATTTTACTTATTTTAGAATTTTCTTTTCTTCAGTTTTGATCCTAGTTGGTTTCGCAAAAAATGTTTCTGTTCGGTTTCGTTTCGCTATCAGTTTGTCGGGTTTGATAAATTTCGGTTTCTGAATTCAGTTTCGGGTTTTAAGAGAATTCAAATTAGGTTACGATAAATTTTCCTTTTCGAGTTCTCCTCATTAAATCATTCGATTTTAAAGGTGTTTCATGTCAGATCTTCCTGGATTATGAACTGTAGATGTCTGATTGGCTAATCCTAGTTTGAATTTACCCGGGAATACTTTGTGTTAATAAGCGTATAATATGCACAAAGCGTAATTGAAATATCGTATATTGCATGCTGCGGTTATATTGTGTATGCATTGTCTGAAATTTGTGGTATTGACATTTTGTACGTTTTGGATTCAAAGAAGCCATGTTACAAAAAGACAGTACATAAGTTTAAAACAGGGGTGTGCAAATTGCGGCCGCCGGGACAATTTGTGCGGCCCGCGAAGAGATTTGTCAACCTAATGAACGTGCGGCCCGGGCGATTAATTGAGTGTATCCAGCTAAAGCCCGTGCCACGATCCCAATGATAGTGCGGGTAGTTTTTTCTACTAGATCTGATGCCATTAACCCTTACAAGACGGTTGTAGCTTAATGTCACTGTACTACACAGACTGTGTGATACACATTACTAATATGCATTGTAATGAAATTACTACTATTTGTCCTGAAAGTAGAAATATATGGTTTGTAATATAAATTTTAATAACTTCTAAAATAGTTCTTTGAGTGTAGTGGTAATGATGTACGCAGGTCGGATGCAAAAAAATCGTTATTAGGCCTTTCTGTACTTGGCTCCTTGATCAAACTGCCTGTGGCCCGCAGGAATTGTGGGAAAGTTTAATGTGGCCTGGCTAGTCAGATAATTTGCACACCCCTGATTTAGACCATAGTCATTATTAATCCAAAACGTTTTAATTTATGCTAAAGTATCGTCACCTTAGAACTGTTATTTGTTTTGCACTCGCGGATAGGGGTGAGCATCGAATGTTGAAGGAGAGAGAGAGAGAGAGAGAGAGAGAGAGAGAGAGAGAGAGAGAGTGAGAGAGCTAGCGAGGGGGGTGAGCATCCAACGTTCAAGGAGAGAGAGAGAGAGAGAGAGAGAGAGAGAGAGAGAGAGAGAGAGAGAGAGAGAGAGAGAGAGAGAGAGAGAGAGAGAGTGAGAGCGAGAGAGAGAGAGACGAGGGGGTGAGCATCGAACGTTCTAGTAGAGTGAACATTTGTCATTCAGGAGTTAACCTAGTCAATTCATTCCACCGTTTGTGATTGTTTAATGCCCTTTATTTGTAATTATTTATTTAAATCAATCAAGATTTTAATTAAAAACCTTTTATTGTTTGATCGTTAAAGTTAGTGCTAATTTAAATAGCGAATTGTGATAGAGACTGTGTAATTGAACTGGGAACATTGAAAATTTACACATTTTAGGTTTGACTCTGTGTATTTGTAATGAATTTTGTCATAGTATCATCTAGTCACGTTTTTGTTGATAGATGATGCAACCATACCATATTAACTCGTTCAGGACCGCACTATTCAAAATATGTCTTATAAGACCTATGACTTTTCTGCTACTGTATGAGTACAGACATAGCTAAATGATTATAAATTAGGTACTGTTCCATTCAGGAATTTCGGCTATGCAATCATGCTGTTTGTTTAAGCATTTATAAGTGATTTAATCGAATAAAGTTAAGAAAAACACGCCCTTTTCAGGCACTCCAACTAAGCCTATCGAGTTGTTTAGTCTGGTGTAATCGCGTGATCGTACACACTATTTTATTGATCGCCTGATGGATGCAACTCAAGCTGTGCAGTGTTCTGGTGCTATTCCAGGAAAAAACAACTGAGCCAAGGAGAAATTAAGGTCGTTTCATCTTTTAACAGGAAATTCTCCTTAAAAATAGAGTAGACTTGAGGCCAAGGTGTATCGGAGTGTTGTGTCTGGATAGTTGAAATTTTCTGCATTAGCTGATTTCACACAAGTGATACTGTACATTGTTGCAGTTTAAGCAATGCAGTTACTGAAAGATTTTTTTAATTTGTTCATCAAAAATCAATTTTTAATTTGCTTTAGGTAAGCAAATGCATTTCGTATATAAATGTGCATAAAAATCTATTGTGTGAGGAGTAGAAACCAACAAAAATTGTCAAATATAACCTAATTGCTGTTTAGTGAGAGCAGTTTTTCATGAACCCCTGCAAAATGCAGCAAAAGCTTAGGGTCCTGAAGGAGTTAATGTACAAACTGATCATATTTGTACAGGCAGATCTAATCGAAATGCATGCGTTGTATATTGCTTCACACTTACAGCTAGATTTGTTCATTTTTAAAGGTCACATTTAGTGTAAAAACAAGAAGTTTTCTTTAATAAAAGGAGTTAATCGTAAATTAAAATTTGATACTAATTTTAATAAATTTCATGGCTTCCTTCCTAATGAAATCCAAGTTACATTTTCCTCTAACATTTTGTTCGGTTTTGCTCATGAAAATTTGGAAAATCTCGGGTTAAACAAATGTCCTAGCAACGGTTTCCTTGGATACCGCGTCGTTTCTGTGATGCTGAATTTGTAAACAATGCTACACAGTGTCATGTGACATGTGGGTAACTAAAACTTACATTTTCCCCCAAAGTATTTTGTTCGATTTTGCTCATGAAACTTTTGAAAATCTCAGGCTAAACAAATGTCCTAGCAACGGTTTCCTTGGATACCACGTCATTTCTATGATGCTGAATTTGTACACAATCCCACACAGTGTCACGTGACGTGGTAACTAAACGCAAACTGCCGTAACTAAGGACAGGCGTCATTTAAGAAGCAAAATGGGCGAAAATCAAATTCCAGATTTTTTCTTCGGAAATGACAGCTTCACATTAGATTTCCTCATATAAACCACCAAGAAAAAGTTAAAAGTCTCAGACAACAGCATCTTCTTCCTGTTTTTGTGTAAACCTGGAACTTCATATAGTACGCTATATTTGACCTTTAAATTACGTTTTTTGGTTTATTTCGATTTTTTATCATGTCCAATTTTTCGTTTGTGATTTTTTAACATTCCAATAATTTCTTATATGATTTTACTGATTCTACGGATGGTGTATTTTTTTAATAAGCGTTTTACAATAACGTGCTGTAGTGATTTGTAATGCTGCACATTAAAGTTGTTTAATTAGTAGCACTTGTCCTACTGTGATTATAAGCGAATATGTACAATTACATTAATGTGTGTAGATATGTGTGCTTGCAAACTAAAATCGTGCATAAGTCGGCATAGTTAAAACTACGTTATGATGCTTCAAAGTAGAATGCATCAAAAATTTGGTCAAAAATTAATGTTAATTTTTGCTTTTTTATAAAAACAAATGCTAAATATATTGGACTTCTATATTCTATTATCAAATTATCAAGAAAGTGTTCAAAAATACTTAATGTTTGATTTTATAACTCCTTACCCACTTTTCTGATTAGAAACTAGTACTGCTATTGTTAAAAAACTCCTATTTTTAAACTCCGATTGTAGACGCAAGCCCTGTTGACAAGCTCAGATCTTCGTCAGGAAGAGCCATCTACTGGATTTAAACATAACTTCAATGTGTTCTTGCAAAGTCTGTAGCAACTAACATTTGTACGGTTACTAAGTGTTTTGTAGAAACGCAACAAAAAACAATGGCTAACTTTAACAGTGATTTTCTCAAGATTATGTTATTCAGTGCGCAGCCTGCACCTCAACTTCAACAATGATTATCTCAGCTTAGAAATAACATAGAGCGATGAACTTGGTATCAAAATGATCCTCATGAAATGGAGATTCAGGATATGTGAATAACTAGAAAAGCTTAGACGACTTATTGACGATTTTTGCTATGCAATCACATACGTTAGTACTTAATATATTTATCGGTTTCCAAAGATAGTAAGTAAGGTACAAATTTGGTAAAAGTTAATTATGCTATTAATTTATAGATACACATAAAGTCTGCCTTAGTGCGTTAGTATTTTATCGTATTATATAAGAAACACTAATAGTACATGTATTTGTAGAAAAGAAATAGTTATTCTTACATTTAAAACTACGATATGAAGATGTATGTATGCAATCACGAGACATCTAGAATACTTATTAAATATGTGAAACATTGAACTGTAATGAGGATGTGTTGTTTCCAGATCTTCTTGTAGTCATCAGTCAGTGTTGTACATAGGTAAGCAAATTACATACATGAATAAGTAATCTGAAATTGTAAGTTTCTCGAAAAAATATTATGTTTGTCATAACTAGAGCTTATAATTCAAATTAGTGATAAATAATATTGTACTTTTGCTGTCCTGATTACAAAATCTTTTTAAGCAGTTCGTTATAGTTGATCCGCAATGTTGGGAACTATGCATTTAAAAATTTTAAGAACAAATATAAATGCTAGCCTAGCAATACAGTAATTATGCTTAGCCATCAGTTTGGCTGCTTATACTGTAGACTTCTTCAAGTTAAGTGACCTTCTTAATGCCAAAAAATACTCTTTGTGCCATATTTTGCTAGCACCATTGGCTGTGATTGACCTTTGACCTAGTCACGGAGATTATTTATATTTACAAAATCAAAATTATTGTGATTTCCTGTACGTGTGCACTTTGTGTTCAATAAAAATGCATGAAATTGCATACTGTGTTCGTTTTCTTGTTTATTCTGAGATGCATAGCTGAGTGGTCATGTGGTGTAGTTGACTAGCTGTGGTTAGTTTCGCTCTCAATACTGATCCAGTCCGTTTACCTAATTGAGCAAGAATGCATTCATGGCCAAACGTGGTTAAGACAACTCAGTGAAGCCGCTGTGGGCAAAAGTTTGTATTATTTGACCTTGTGACCTTCACCTTTGACCTTTGAACTAAAAAGCAGTGGATTGTCAAGTCCTTCCTTTCCTATCCATAGCCAAATTTGGCGATTATAACGTCATCTTTTTTCATTTCATTGCATAGTTGACCTTGTGACCTTGACTTTTGAACTTTTGAACCCAAAACAACAGATTTCCTGGCCTTGCACAAACCTATCGGTTTTTGATTTTATTGCACAGACAGACACACACACAAAGAGAGAGAGAGAGAGACCGTGAGAGATACGACTAAATAGTTGGAGCGGGCAATAAACAAACAAACAACAAAACTAGTGTTGATTTCGTTTCGCTTTTGTTGCTTCTCTCTTGTTTAAAATTTTCCCCTTAAATAAACCTTTGCAAATACTAGTACTACTATTTAAAACACTGTGCAATTACACCATGCATCATATACCGATTAAAACAATTTAATAACATGCTTTTCAAGATTTAAAAAACCAGCTAATTTAATTTTCTTCCTTGTCAAAAGATGGCACCACAAGTTTTGGTTGCTTCACATAATATAACATGAAACAAAGTTGATATTGTTACAGCCAATGTTGCAATACACCAAGGCTCTACATTCAATATTAAAATGTTAGCTTTTCAAAATGAGTAGAACAGTTTCAATAAAGTTATCGTTAAAGTTTTGACAGTTCTACCTTTTAACAAAAACAACAAACAATGATAAATCATTCAAAACAATAACAACAACAAAAATAACAATTATTCTTAATAGGCAATAACAGAAAACAAACAAAATTACGAGAAGACGCGAGAAGCTGCCAACGGTAAAAAAATATAATTTTCTATCGTAAAAATCTATAACATTATCCGTAACCTGCACGATTATATATATATTACCTAAATAATTAAATCACTAACTAAACCGTCACATTCTAGCGCCAACTATAGAAAGTCGTCTTATATAGTTACATAGGCCACATTAAATAAACTAATATAGACAATCTGTTACCCTTTCTATATGCCCTAAACACTACAGTCTGCTGTTTAAAATACTTAATACTCATTATAGAATTAGATGATTTAATGTTAGATTATGTTAAAGTGTAAATCTACAGTTAGAAATTAGAGATTGCAAACCTATTGTTGTTATAATAACTGATAATCTAGATCTACTGAGATTATGCCTGCCATGTTGATCACTAAGAAAACGTTGGGTCACGTGACATGTCATGTGACGTACACGTGCGCCTATCGAGACAAAGCGCACGCCATAAATGCAGCTAACAATGAGAAAATCACCGAGTATTGAACTTTATTGCCTTCTCCTCTGGTATCGAGGAAACTGGACAAGATGACGCGGTCGTTCCGAGCTTGGATGGGACGGTAGTTGTTTACTAATGGTTTGCCTTTGCTTCTGACGGTGGAGGAAGTCGAAAGGACGCTCCTAAACGCTTTAAGCTGCAAAATAGAAAAGTGATTGAATTAACTGTGGTTTCTAGGACACTCAGACTGTAGGATGCCAAAGTGTTGAACGTCAGCTTTTTTTTGACTAGGTATTTGATAGTCTTGTCTGTCAAGAAACTAGTTGTTTCTTGTAGTATCTTATTAATAACCGATGAACATGAGTTCCACGTGCAATGAAGAACTGCAGGGCGTTCAATGTCAGGCCAGAACAGGGGTGGAGTACAAGGACCAGTTGGTCTGTCGATATGTGAAGTGCCTCCTAGCAAGAAAGAGAATTACAATACTGCTTTAGATTCAAGTATGATAAGCAGGAAAGACAGAGGAGATAGCGATGCAAATTGTAAAGAGACGCACGTTGTGAAGTCGCCAACTCCATTAAAAATGGATATTCCAAATCGTTGTTCTCTAGAAAACTGCAACTTTTTATCTTCAGTGAAGCAGTTACATGAAGGTAATGCGCTAAAGGACAAAGATAGTGACAGACTATTGCAAGCTGATGTTGCTGTGAATAAAGTGAGCGATAAAAAACTGCAAGATACACTTCACAACAGATTATCATCTGTAACATTGGCAAAATCTTTTGATCAGGCAACTGACAAGAAAAAAGTTGATTCAGACGAGAAAATTAGAGTAACAGAAAACCTAGAATCGCAAACAGTAAAAGATAGTCTTGGTAACTCAGCACCTTTAGTAATTGATATGACGATACCTTTGATAAGATTTGATTAATTTTGAATTATAAGAATCTTCAACGATTGAAATATAAATAAGTAAATGCAGACAAATTGAACCTACTTGCGTTTTAAATTGAAATTATTAATTACACGAGGCGCTTATCACAGTTTCATTGCTGAAACTTTCTAACATTTTCCTCAAATATTAGAATAAGTTCAACTTCCCGAGAGACTTGACTTTTGCTTTAAATCCACCTCAGCACAACTACTGCAGTGACTCTAAAGTCTTGTTAATTTAAACCAAAATCCAACGTAAATCTGGGGCTACGTTCTGCCGTACAATGACATCGTCCATGAAATTATTAATGATAACGTTTGCTAAAATGCGCCGGCCAAGCATGACGCCTTGGGGGCAACTATCACGTGATAATGCCGATTTTCAGGTATCCATTCGATGTACGTATCTTCTGCTTTAGAATTCCTTCACGTTCATTAACAAGATGCCGTAGGGTTCGCATTGACTTCTGAATCTTAATTACGGAGTCATAAACAAAAAGAAGTAGAACGGGGAGTAGGTTAAAGCCAAAGGGGAAAATGTTTACAGCTCTTTCGGAAACAGCCTGTTAGAACTCGAAAAGTTACACGATTATCTTCCGTGAGTTTGATTAAACTTTTTATTTGCTATAAAATGCACGTGTGACAATAAAAAAATCAATAATCTTGTTGCGGAGATCGCTGGCGTCTGTTAGAATTGCATAGAACATTGTAGAATGTTCCGTTGGAATGACCGCCTTGCCGTCTGGAATGTTCTGGAACATTACTTCTGGAAGTTTCTTCAGCGCGCTATATAAGGCGAAGCAGGCCAGACCTCACACGGACATACACTTGTATACTTACATTTTCAGATATACTTAAACGTTTTCCAGATTTTCACGTTTACAGTAATTGTTTTTTTTTTAATTCCTTCATACTTTTGTGTTGTAGAATTCTCGCTAAATAAAGTAGTATTATTTGACGGTCTACGGCCATATCACGTTGAAAACACCGGTTCTCGTCTGATCACCGAAGTTAAGCAACGTAGAGCCTGGTTAGTACTCGGATGGGTGACCGCCTAGGAATACCAGGTGCTGTAGGCTTGCGGGATGCCCACACTGTATCTCGACACTAGGCGGAGGAGCAGTCAACGGCTAGAGGGCGGAGGAGGTCAAGTGAACCAACGGCCATGTGTAGAGGAGTAAACCTTCCAAATCAGGAGTGGAGCCCCGAAGGTGGACCAGTGCAGGATGCTCACTGACTCCGGCAGCTCCTGCAGCCAACCTGGTGCCAAACGTATCACTCCGCTTTCCTTTGGACTACACCGGGGAGGAAGAGAGGGGGTTCCTGTTGTCTGGGCAACTCAGGATCTCCATACACCTTGCCCAGGCGTGCGCCCTGGAGACGTTCAAGGATCGGACTGCTCAGCCACAGTCGACGCTGCAGGTCCATCAATGTGATCAATAACTGACTCTCTTGGCGCGCACTCCATTGTCTTCCGAGACAGAAGGATGCCAACAACAATTTGACGGCGTGTTTTCTGGTTTTCTCTACGAGCCTTCCGAGAGAAATAAAACACAACAAATATGTTTTACACATGCTCTAGTTTTGGACATGAAAATGGAGCAAACTAATGAAGGGCAAATATTCATAGGAAATTAAAAATGCTAATGAATGTAAAGCCAAAGTGGAAAATCTTTTAAACTCTTTTGGGATCAGCCTGGTACATCTTGAACAGGCTACACGTTGAAAAACCTTGTGCCTGAACTGCGAAGCGTCAAATTTTACACAAATTGGCCAGAATACAAGCAAATAACGAAAAACCTTTCAATTATGGTTTTCGAAACAAGCAAATCAAAAGGAGAATTAAAATTCGAAACAGCACTATAAAATAAGCTAAATCCTTAAACAAGAGAAAGTTTAAAACTGTTTAATCCTGCTTTTTTAATTAACCGGACATGTTGGCCCTTGTACTTTGGGGAATCTTCCCAACAAAGTTGAGAAGTTTGTTGTCAGAGGCTCTTGATGGTTCCGATATTGTAGATGGTAGAACTTCCAAACCTTTCAAAACATTTTTGATGAGAACTTGTCAGCCATTAATGATGTGGTAAACTGACGTTTTATTCAAAATTGCAGCCGAAATTTCAGTTTCTCAATACGATTTTCATAATCCCAGGTCTTTTTCAGTCCTTGTGGTTCCTGATTTCTTTCCCTCCCCCCCCGCCCCACGCTCAATTTCGTCTAATAATTTTTTTAACTTTTTATTGTGCTGAGGTGGAAAATATTAAAATAAGTAATCAAGCTAATTTATTTTTATTACAGGCACATGGAAACATTTGTAGTTAAAAACAACACAACTTTATTAAAAACTTTTACATTAAAAAGTTAAAAGCTAAAATCATGCCAAACATTTCGACTAGCTGTTGCTGATGATGATGATGATGATGACAGCTAGTTTTTCATACTTACTTTTTCTCATAAATTTTTCTATATTACACTTTTTGGTGCTTTTTTTCTTTCCATACTCTCAGTTTTTTAACTTTACTCACTAACCTTGGTCAAATTCCCCAGTTAATAAGACCCCATTTGAAACTACTACATATAATATTCCTAATTACTGAATAATTTATTGTTTTGTTTAGATTTAGGTATCTAGCTTTATTATTTTTTGTTTTCAGTTCTCTTTGGATAAGTAGTATCATTTATACTTTTTTATTATCCTTTTTTTCTTATTTGCTTTTATTATCTGCAGCATCACCGCTAATTTTTCATATACTAATCTATTTATAAGAAAGGGCAGGAGACTAGATGACCCTATGGTCCTTCCCTGCCCTACTCCATGATTATAATTACTTAATATACTAATCTATTTATAAGAAAGGGCAGGAGACTAGATGACCCTATGGTCCTTCCCTGCCCTACTCCATGATTATAATTACTTAATATACTAATCTATTTATAAGAAAGGGTAGGAGACTAGATGACCCCATGGTCCTTCCCTGCCCTACTCCATGATTATAATTACTTAATATACTAATCTATTTATAAGAAAGGGTAGGAGACTAGATGACCCCATGGTCCTTCCCTGCCCTACTCCATGATTATAATTACTTAATATACTAATCTATTTATAAGAAAGGGCAGGAGACTAGATGACCCTATGGTCCTTCCCTGCCCTACTCCATGATTATAATTACTTAATATACTAATCTATTTATAAGAAAGGGCAGGAGACTAGATGACCCTATGGTCCTTCCCTGCCCTACTCCATGATTATAATTACTTAATATACTAATCTATTTATAAGAAAGGGCAGGAGACTAGATGACCCTATGGTCCTTCCCTGCCCTACTCCATGATTATAATTACTTAATATACTAATCTATTTATAAGAAAGGGCAGGAGACTAGATGACCCTATGGTCCTTCCCTGCCCTACTCCATGATTATAATTACTTAATATACTAATCTATTTATAAGAAAGGGCAGGAGACTAGATGACCCTATGGTCCTTCCCTGCCCTACTCCATGATTATAATTACTTAATATACTAATCTATTTATAAGAAAGGGCAGGAGACTAGATGACCCTATGGTCCTTCCCTGCCCTGCTCCATGATTATAATTACATAATATTTAAAAAATATTATATAATATTATATTTTATAATATGATGATGAGTTTTAATAAAGTTATGTTGTTTCTAACTACAGATAATTGTAAAAAATGGTTATTTCAATGTATGATGAAACTTCTAGTTGATACAATAGCTAATATGTTGCCCAAATCCAATTTGTGGTTATACTCAGGTATTTCATTTTATATCATACACGTTTCCTTGCAGTTTAAATAAAGTTGGTTATCTGATTTTAAAATTCTCCTTCCGTGGCAAAATTTCTTCCCCGTGAATTTAAAATCCCTCCCCGGAAACCAGGGGCGGAACTAGATGTGGCAAGCAGGGGGGATGGCGCAAAAAATTTTTGGGAGGGCGAGGTATCCGAAGTGGTTAAATAATGGTTAAGCCAATTTTTAACCCCATTTATACTGCATGCAGGCCTATAATTAGCGTGTGTGTAGGACGGCATAGCGGACAGAGCAATAATGAGAAAATTAACTCTCAGTTAACCTAACGTTATTAATGCGCCTCTAACTAAATTGTTATTTACAGAAATTTATCATACACAAATTTTAAGAAAATAATACGCAGGAAATAATGTCCAAATGAAATGTGGAATGATACGTCATTCAAAAAGTCACACCAGCTTTGTTACGACAAGTTTATTGTGTCATAATTTCCTAGTTCCGCCCCTGCCGGAAACCACGTGCTTCCCGTCTGATAATCTCTCCCTTACCTGTTCCGCAGTGAGATATTGTCTTTTGTTAAAGACCGTCCAGGTCACAGATTGCTCACACGGTGGCGTTGTTAGCGAACCATCATACCGATAGAATTCTTTCAGGTTCTTTGGAAACAGTCCATAGAGACCGAAAGGTTGTAGATTGATTTTCCCTGAGTCTGAGTATTTAATCTTACTCAAATTGTCGGTGATGCGAGACATAGCTTTATTTTTTGTTTTTCCAACCTGAGAAAATAAAAACAGTCGCTGTAACAAGGTCAAAAATTTGCACTTGAAGGCCAATGGCTTGTTTTGAAAACAAGGACAATGGTCACTCCAGGTAAGAGGCTACAGTAAAACCAGAGAGATAGTCTTTATATCGAGTGGCACAGAAAAAATGTGTCGAGGTTTAAACAGCAATAATATTAGAAATGACTGTCCTACAAGGACGAAATTTTATGTCATTGGTATTACAACACATTAGCTTTGGGCTGTGAATGTAACAAGTTTATAGTTATAGTAGTTTTCAAGTTTTGGCCAAAAACATTTGCATGTTAAAACACTAAATGCTGGAATAACTTCAGCTAATCGTTAATTGACCAGACGGTTTAGTCTAGTGGTAATGCGTCCGCTTTCCGTCTGGGAAGTTATGAGTTCGAACCAGCAGCCGCGTAATACCAAAGACTTTAAAAATGGTACCTGCTGTTGCCCTGCCTGACGCGTGTTATTTAGGTTAAAAGTGGGGTAATAATAGTCTCTGTTATGTAGTTGTAGGTTGTTATTTACAGTCGGCAATAATAGCTCTTTGAGCTAATGTTAATTGTTGATCCAAAAGCCGACTTTAAATAAAGATTATTATTATTATTATTGTTGTTGTTGTTGTTGTTGTTGTTGTTATTATTATTATTATTATTATTATTATTATTATTATTATTATTATTGAAAAACATTCGTGTTGATGTGTAAAGCATTCAATAGATGGCAGCGAAACAACAAAGAAATGAACTAGTTTACATCACAAACAGAAAATAAAGCACTTACTAAGTCACACTTTTCTTGGCAACAAGTTTTAAATCAACAAGTCAAAAAAATAAATAAATGCAAGGAAAAGTGTGACACTATTGTTTAAAATTTACAGCAAGTGTTCGATGTGCCCAACCATTTTTGCTGCAAACTAGACGAAGACACTTCTTCCAACAGCTGACACAGTTTCTCATTTCTTTAAAGGGATTTGGTCCCAGTTTTTTGCTTTAGTTCCTCTGCTTCGAACGATTCTGTGCATTTTCTCTTTAAGGGAAATCCAGATTCCGTCATCCAGAGGATTAAATCTCATTTTTTTCTTGCTAACGAACTTTTATGAGTGCTTTATTTTCCGCGGCAAAGACCACGTGTAAACTGATCGATATCTTTATTGTTTTGCCGCCATCTATTGAGTGCTTTACACGTCAACATGGCTGTTTTTCTGTTGATTATGGGCGACATTGTAAAGGAACTTAATCTTTTAACATGCAAAAGTTTTTAACCATTCGTTAAAACCTCTAAAACTACAAACTTATAACTTTTATAGTGAAAAGTTAGTATATTATAATATCAAGCTGTGAAATTTCGACTTTATAGGGCACTTGTAGTCTAAATTTCGACACATTTTTTCTGCGCCACCCCATATAAACAGTGCATTAAGCCACGGTGATAATAACAAAGCTCTTGCAAGATAATTGGCACGAGTGTGAAAATGTTGAAAGGTGAGTGAGAAGACTTTCAAAAGGTGCAAATGACATTGAAACATGTACGAAACAATTTGTTGTAAAAGTTGCATAAAGTGGCGTTTATGTAGCGTGCGGATGCGGATGCGTTTTCTACCGCGGAATAATGTGAGAAAAAACTCAATAGGAATAACTTCAGAAAAAGAATAATGCATACGCAGTTCTGCATAAACGGATCCGCTGAAAACAATATAAATCGATATTATATATGAAAGCACACACACCCCCCACCCCCACCCCCGAAACATATCCGCATCCGCATCAATATAAGGGCATAGTTATTTTACATGAACAACACTGTCAGTCCTTTGTAATAATTTGTTTCAACTGTGTGTTTCATTCAAAACTATATAAAAATAGTTAAATCTATAGTTTGTAAATTTTATGTAAATAATAATTGTGTTATCTGAATTTGTTTTAAACGACAAAGTAATTGTGCTAAACAGTCATAGCGGGAATTTGAAATTATGATTTTTATGCGGTGTTACTGCTAAAGCTCTGTATGCAATAAGATAGTAGCAGTAAGTGATAAAATTTCAAAATGAATTTTTTAAGCTTTATTTATGAAGATTTTCTGTGCGTTAAAAGCATCATTCTAACTTACTAATTGCGCAAAACAGCGTTTAGTGATTAATCTGCTATGGTTTCAGTTGATACTAATGGCAGCTCAGCAAATTCAAGTGAATTGATGGCTTCACAGAACAGGAGAGCTGTTGTTCGGAGGAGATAAAAATAGCGTGTCTTACCTCAAACCATACGCCTAGAACAGCCAGACCGTTGTCCTTATCCATTGCATCTTTGAGGTTTGAGTATCGTTCGTTATAGTGGACCATGTGCAACTGAAAGAGACAAGTCAACTTCTGAACGAATGATGGATAATCATCTTTTTACGTATTAAAAGGCAGCAAAGGTATAGGATTGTAATCAACAATGCGCGAACATTCCACGCAAGCTTTGTTCCATTGCTCATTCAAGTTGCCTGATAGATAGAACTAATGATGATGATGATGATGATGATGATGATGATGATGATGATGATGATGATAATGATGATGATGATAATATTGATAATGATAATGATGGTGATGATAATAATGATGGTGATGATAATAATGATGATGATGATGATGATGATGATGATGATGATGATGATGATGATGATAATGATGATGATGATAATATTGATAATGATAATGATGGTGATGATAATAATGATGATGATGATGATGATGACGATGTTATGATAATGATGATGATGATGATGAAGATTGTGATGATGGTAATGAAGATGCTGATAATGATGATGATGACGATGATGTTGATGATGACGACGATGATGTTGATGTTGATGATGATGCTTACGACGACGATGATGATGATGATGATAAATATGTTATTACGCCTCTGTTTACAGACTCAATACATCAGTATTAAAAACGAAACCATGCGCAGATATTAATGACCCTTAAACACATAAATACAATTACATAAAAATAAAAGCAACTATATAAATTATATACAGATAAACAAATACGTTAAAATGTACAAAATACATAC
The DNA here is from genome assembly GCA_030141605.1 of Tubiluchus corallicola. Taxonomy (NCBI): domain Eukaryota; kingdom Metazoa; phylum Priapulida; class Priapulimorpha; order Priapulimorphida; family Tubiluchidae; genus Tubiluchus; species Tubiluchus corallicola. The sequence goes on from JAQGDQ010000850.1 coordinate 28,766, forward strand.
AAAATGTTTAGGTATTGTAAAGTTTTACCAAGTTGTTGTAATGATCAGATCCGAATTATAATTAAGTTATTACACCACTATTGTTGTTCAATAGATCTCTATAAATATAGTACTTTTAGAGCACTTATAAATATAGTCGCTGCTTTTTTTCAAACTATGAATGACGTCACTGGTGGAAGAAGGAGTGTTCAAAATGGAAGTGTTTGAAATTATCGCGGTTTTAATGTGATTTTGTCACTTACACGAGGCGCTTATCATAGTTTCATTACCAAACCGTTTAATAGTATTCCTGAACATTGAACTTACCAAACTTCCCAAAAAGGTTAACTTTTCCTTTAAAAGTGGATTTGCTTTAATCCTAGACACTCAGCATCTGTAAGTGACAACCCGCGAGAATTTTCCTTTCTCCTAAAGTGGTGAGCATTGAGCACAGATTCTGCTTAACCTAATCGATATTTCTATGATGGTGACCATAGCGGAAACGGAAATATGGATTTTTCCTGTTTATTCGTCCAGCTGACATAACGAATTCATATTTGAAGAGGCTATCGACTTGCCAGGATGACATGCTTATTAATATAGATTTCAGTTTGAGCCTCTTGATTCTAAATCATGATTGATGAAGAATACGATTCTAGCTACTACGACCACTGGCACCTAAAAATCACGAACCACCTATAAGATCTATTACCTAAGAGAAAATCTATGACCTAACTACAATGAAAAGTAGTATAACTTTTGCTTATAGTAGCAAAGCTTTTAAATATTACTTTTGTACTACTTTTCACTATAATTACGTCATAGATATTCTCCCTTTTACTTCGTAAAAGTAGTTCGTAATTTTTTTAGGGGCCAGTGGTCATAGTACTTACAATTGTATTCTTTTCCACTGTTTGGAATCAAGTGCCTCACACGAAAATCTAAATCTACAATTTCAAAACAAGCGATCGTTATGAGTCGTTATGGACAAAAACCAGGCCACCATCGAACCAATGGAACATGACAAAAATGATCTTGCCCACATTCTTTCCAAGTCACTCTAAAACTGCGAGTCATGAGCCCTGAAGAGGGTCGTAAGCCCTTTTCTTAGGGTCATGGAAGGTCCAACTGTATGTACATTGAATTTTCAGTCTCGGCGCTGGCTCGAACACATGCGCGCACAGCTAGTGCATTGTGGGTAGCATCAGCCATTGTTGTTTATCGTTTCGTACGAAGACCTCTCGTTGTCTTTGAAG
>JAQGDQ010000850.1:40000-72500 GCA_030141605.1 Tubiluchus corallicola
ATTCAATTTTAAGTGTTAACTAATGAATTACTTGTACTTTTGAACTAACTATCTATGTAACTATTTTCTTGATGACCAGTTGTATATACAGGGGCGTGTTAACCAATAGGCTGACTAGGCTACAGCCTGGGGTGCCAAAGTTTGAGGGGAGCCACTTTGTAGGCGCCCAATTTTAAAAAAATTCTTATTCTCCTTCCTCAAAAAATGTGTATCCGTTGATAATCATGTAAAAGAAGCAGTAACCCACCACAGGCAGTTATCGAAAACTGTTACTATATAAGTGCTACATAATCAGCCACCACAAGCTACTACACAACAAGCAGTTGCCCAGCCTTCTTATATATAAGCACTGTTTATATACACGTAATTAACAATGGCCATGTAGAAATTAGGTTAATAGTATTACTAATACACCACAAGTAATTGCTTAATCTGCTCAGTACATAAGCAATAATAAATATACAATACAGATGGGCGGGGCAGATCTATCAGCCTAGGGTGTCGTGATACGCCCCTGTGTATATCTCTGTTCTCAACTAAAACGTATTTGTTGCACAGTGGAAAACTCCGATCAGTAATATTACTGTATGTCAATCCACTTAGAATAAATAAAGTTTATATATAAATTTGGCTAGGATTAAGGTTTGGAGTTAGGACTAGATTTTTTTCTTATGACTCTTTTCCTCTAACTTTTCCTGTGACTTTATTACCTGGATTCCAAACTGTAAGTTACAGAGATATATTAATTCTGTTTGAGATATTTGTCGATAGTTTTGTGTTCAAATTCACACGTATTGTATATGGCAACAGATAACCGGAAACGGAAGTAACAGTAATGCGCGCCACCTAGGCCCAGTTTGAAGAAGCTTATAAAAACAAAAATAAGTTTCAAAATTCTTACCTGCGTATCCCCACGGCGAGTGACCTTTCTCCTCTGAAAGAAAAAAATGCGAAGTTTTAACACTGCAAATAATTTCATAATATTTTGTACTATCAGGTGCCAATAACAGCAAGTACCGCACGTCAAGCGCACCTTTTCCCGCTGGTCCATTGTTTCTTTACGTAGGTTTTTTTATAACTCGGCTGCATAACCGTTCTATTACTTTTCTATTTCTACAATTATTTAAGTTTTAGTTTAAATAAATTTGAAATTGAATTGAATTAAACTCTACATGTGTAACTCCATTACAGACTTGTCTGTAACTGTACTAGCCAAACGATATTGTTTTTATTTACAAAAATGCAGTAACTTATTGTTTTTCGTTTGACATGCGAGGATCGATAGATTTCCAAATTTCTAAGCTGATTAATCTTCCTTTTTCTCTGCATTTAAATAAGATGCGATTACGTCCAGAAATAATTCGCCCGAAATGCCAAAAATAATCATAATTAATAATACGCATCTAAGTGACTGGCAAAAAAGTTACACGAAAAAAGTCACAATTATTTTGGCTAGGGTTAGGGATACGGTTGTTTCTTTTTTCCTGTAACTTCTGTGAATTTTTTTCCTGTAACTTCTGTGACTTTTCTCCTGTAACTTCTGTGAATTTTTTTCCTGTAACTTCTGTGACTTTTCTCTTCTGACTTCTGTGACTTTTCCTGTAACTTCTGTGACTTTTTTTGTAACTTCTGTCTGTGACTTTTCTCCTGTAATTTCTGTGACTTTTTTCCTGTAACTTCTGTGAATTTTTTCCTGTGGCTTCTGTGACTTTTCTTGTAACTTCTGTGACTTTTCTCTTCTGACTTCTGTGACTTTTCTCCTGTAACTTCTGTGACTTTTCCTGTAACTACTGGGACTTTTCTCCTGTAACTTCTGTGACTTTTCTCTTCTGACTTCTGTGACTTTTCCTGTAACTTCTGTGACTTTTTTTATAACTTCTGTCTGTGACCTTTCTCCTGTAATTTCTGTGACTTTTTTCCTGTAACTTCTGTGAATTTTTTCCTGTAGCTTCTGTGACTTTTCCTGTAACTTCTGTGACTTTGTTTCCTGTAACTTCTGTGACTTTTTACGTGGAATCGCGTCTAAAACGCTTGTACCAAAATAATCGCTGTTTAGTATTCAATTGTAATTTGTTTGAGAATCATAAGGAAAAATCTTCAGAACTAAAAATGCAGCAGCAAAATGCTGCTAATCTGAGTCATTTGCTGACGTATTTCTCCAGCAGTTTTGAGATCAAATTTTAAAAGAACCAACTATACTAACATCTACGGCACATAGCATAATCTGAAATTGATAACGATTAAAAGAGATCACTTTTGTTTCGTGATTCGTTTAGCATTCCATGTCAATATAAATCAGGATTTCAAAACCCCGCGCAGCACATTTTCTACCTTTTGAAACGATTTCTTGTTGTTGTGTTGCTTTTAAAATACGTCAAAACAAATTACAGTGGCAAGTAAGCATCTAAGTGTAGCATTTGTAAGCATTTTTCAAGTTTAAAGGACAAGAATAGGGGCACCTGAAGTAGGTTTCCGAAAAGTCGCCTAGAAAATTTGTGTTACTTTACAGCAATTTTATGCACATATCGTATTCGCGTTGGAAGGAATTTTTGTTTGTTTTCATTTTAAATCTCCCGCGATACTGTTCCGACCACGCCATTACATGACGTCACTTACGTAAATGTAAATCAGGGGAAGAAAAGGAAATGTTATGTTATGTCCCAAAAACTTTCCATGCAAATCTATATTACTTAGCATTTCTCGCTTACCAGCTGGAAAGACTTATGTAACTAGAAATAATAATTTAAAATGTTCGTGCCAATTGGTAAAATGTCGCCGATTCACCCTGCAGGGTGCGCCACTCGCTAACCCAAAAACGCATTTTTAATCTTATTGACAAGATACAGTAATTTAAAATTTTACTTTTGTGACGTGTGCGCTACGAATGCTTTTTTCAATCTTCACGCATTGTTATCTAAACTTGTTTCAAACGACCTGCCATTAGGCTGGCTGGTTTATGTAAGTGGAGAGTGTTGTTGTGCTTTAATACTGCTGGACAATGTCCACGCTTACCGATGTTAGGAAATGAATAAGCAACCGGCTCATATGGAATTTTCAGCAGCTTAAAGAGGCGCTCGAACTCATCGTTACCGCTTCTCTTCCGAAGTACCTCTTCATGTGAAACGTCCGCAATGTGGCGTTGATGGCCGTCGCGTCTCCAGTTTCGAACTTTATGTTCCCTAATTTGTCTGCGTCCGATTGTAACACAGGGTAGGAGGATAACAAAGAATATTTCAAAATTTACTAAGCGCATCTTTTGTGATAGTTGTCACTTTCTTAGCTGCATTAGCCTATCGTGTTTCTATGCGCTGGTTGTAAACACAGCGTGGTTACCATGACACTATGACGCTACAGCGTGGTTACCATGACATTATGACGCTAAGCGTTTGTATTTGTATCATAATTGAATCGTGAATTAATTGAGTTGAACTAATTTTAGAGGCATTTTTAACGTACATCCCGAGAAATTTCTACACAAAGTTATATTACTTAGTATTACCCCTTATTTGCTAGAAAAATTAGAGTAATTAAAAGACAAGAAAAGGGGGGTACCTAAGTAGGTTTCAGAAATTTACATTTTTGCTTAGATGACGAAAAGTGTTTTGCGAATGCTCTGATCATTTTTTCAAACTTTACACAGTGACTATACCGCTTTAGTGCTGTATGGAAGAGGGAGACTTAAAAGACAAGAAAAGGGGGTACCGGAAGTAGGTTTCAGAAAATTCGCCTTAAAAAATTAAATTACTTTATAGCAATTTTATACATATATCCTGCTCGCACTGAAAGGAATTTTTATTTGTTTTCCTTTTAAATCTCCCGCCATACTGTTCCGACGACGCCATTACGTGACGTCACTACGACACGTAAATCAGGGGAAGAAAAGGAAATGTTAAACTATGTCCCAAAAAACTTTCCGTGCAAAGTTATATTATTTAGCATTTCACGTACCTGCTTAAAAGACTAAAAAAGTAAATTATTAATTATTTAAAATGTTTGCACCAGCTGGTAAAATGTCACTGACTCACCCGCCAGAGTGCACCACTGATTCACCAAAACGTATTTTTAATCTTATTGACAAGATACAGTAATTTATACCTTTGCTTACTTAACGAAGAATGTGCTACGAATGCTATAATAAATTTTTCAAATTTGAGTCAATGTTGTTTAAACTTGTGTTAAACGACCTACGGTTGAAATGGCTCGCTTAGTGATCATTTCAGGAGTTTAGATTTACAGCGTTACTACTAACGCGAGCTCTGTGTGCAATAAGACTGGTACGAAATTTCAACACGAATTTTTAATCTTGGTTTGTCAAGAGTATTTTCTTGTGCTTTAAATATTATTGAATCACTAGCGAGAAATAATTAGTTTTTTTTATTTTAATATCAAGATTATTATCAACGAGCTTAAAAACCTACAATTAATTTAATTAGTTAGAATCACTCTAGTGTGAGAAATCTCATATTAGAAGTGCTGAATTCGGTTGACCAGCTATAGGGGACGGACTGCCTTGACCACTAGTAGATGTGCTGGGCTAGTGGTATAAGGTGTCCACAATGTAAGCAGAAGGTTCATTTTCTTAGCATTTATATATGTTCATTAAAAAAATAAAGGTGCCTGCTTATGGCAGGGTCGGAACCTATCCAGTTATGAAAGTTGATTTTACAATTGAAAATTCTTAATTATCAAGTTTTGGTAATCCACCAATCATCTCAGCTCGACACTGAATCAGTTCAGAGCTGCCTTTAAAAAGAAATTTAGCCCACTAACCGGGCTCGGCGATGCTTAACTTCCGTTCCCAAGCGCATACCGTGACCACTCAGCTGTGTTCAACGCCCGAAATGTAATTGATCGATCAAAATGTCTGTGTAATTGTTTTGTAAATGCATAAAGTCCTTTAAACGATTCTAAATTCGTGCTGATGGTCGATTTGATCTTCAAATAAACTTCTCGCAGCTTTTTGTGAAAACGGATTGACCCTCAATCGTCCTTCAAGGAGAAAGGAAGCGGAACTGATGCGCCAAATCGAAAGATGCGCATTCATTGAATGCAAAGAGAATTACTTGTTTTACGTACAGAGATGATTAAAGTGTAAACCACGCATGCGTAAAAGGTGGCGATAAATTAAGTTTATGTTTAGTTTATAAAGCAGAGCAGCTGGCTTGCTTATTTTAGTGAATCTCAGTCATCCGCGCTCACTGGTATAGGAGTGTCTGTTAGCCATTGCCTTCATCATTATTGTCATCATCATCATCGTCACCACCACCATCACCGTCATCATCATCGTCGTCGTCACCACCATCGTCACCGTCGTCGTCTTCATCATCATCACCACCATCATCACCGTCGTCGTCGTCATCATCATCATCGTCGTCGTCACCACCATCTTCACCGTCATCGTCGTCATCACCGTCGTCGTCGTCATCATCGTCGTCGTCATCATCACCATCGTCGCCGTCGTCGTCGTCATCATCATTATCATCATCGTCATGGTCATCAATACCACCGTCATCATCATTCTTGTCATTACTGTCATGTTCATCGTTGTCATCATCATCATCATCGTCATTATCATCATCGTCATTAACATCAGTACCAGCATCATCATCATTCTTGTCATTACTGTCATCATCATCGCTGTCATCATCATCATCGTCGTCATTGTCATCATCGTCATTGTCATCAGTACCACCATCATCATCATTCTTGTCATTACAGTCATCGTCATCGTTGTCATCATCATCGTCATCGTCATCGTCATTATAATCGACATCATAATCATCATTTCCTCAGCACCATCCACGCTTTTGTTGTCATTGAAACAAAGCAGTCAATACAATTTTTTTCCGGATGTAACTGACACAAATGAAATACAAGTATTAAAATGAAATAAAATACAATGAAATAAAATTACAATATTAAAATGTAAATACAGGGTTGTAAATTAAGAGCTAAATAGATTTTAGAAACTAATTATATAATATTTTCAGTAGCACTAGATATGATAACATTTCCATTTTAGGGACCTGAATGATTTCAATTTTATCAGCTGATAAAATAGACGAGAAAAAGTTTGAGGGGTTTTTTATCTGTGCTTGCTAACACGCCACAAACAATTTCTTTAGGCAGTAATGTTTGTTTTTGTCTAAATTAAGTCGAATAAAAAAATATTCGACGACTCGAACTCCTGACCGTAATTCGGTCTCTTGGTTTGTTTGCGTGGGCGTGATAGGGCTAGAAAAAGAATGGCCTGCAAGTTTTGGGCCTGACAAAACGATTTCTACAATTTTGGCTAACTACAATGCTTTTACATAAATTTAGGTAACAAATCGCACAAAATATGTAACAAATAACAAATATTTAGCTATTGTATTTGACTGCTTTACCTTACTGTGTAAGAACTGGGAAAGATTTACCCTGAGGGGTGAAATTGTCTGCAAAGAATAATAAGTAAGTTCTCCTTCTCTAGATGAGTTCGTTACTCTTCCTCATCTTACATCATGTCTAAAAGCTCCTACGAATGTTTTTTCTACCCTATTGTGTGAAAACTTGAACACAATCAGAAAATTTTGCTCCAAACGTTTAGCCCAAAGCCTTCTCCTGCAGATAAGCTAATTGTTTTAACAGTTCTGGTTTGGGCTCTTGATTTATTGTCGACTCGTAAACGACCATGAGAGAAATACCAGGTTAAAAAAACGTGTTTGGTTATAATTTTGTTAAAGAAGACAGGTTCTAGCTGCAGTCAATAACAGCTTGTTGAAATCTGGTAAACAAAATCAGCTTTAGGGCGATTTTTGACCTAAAAACAGGCTCTCGAAATTAGCATACAGCCAACAGGTGAAGTGAAGTGGAACGTCCGCGCATTGTTGATATCATTGATAGCACGGTAGGTGTAAAGGCCGGCTCTATTACTAAACAAGTCAGGCAGTCGCCTAGGTCGGAAAATTTTTGGGTCGCCAAATTCTGGAAGCATTTCTTCAATTTTTAAGTTTAGTATAAACAATAGCATATAATGTAAGTGTAATTCCTTAAAGGAAAACCGGACGATTGTGTAAACATGAGTTTAGAATAAAGAATGCTCCAAAATATTGAAAACTACAATAGCTTATTTTAAATCAAAGCTTAGATTAAATAATAATTACCTCGGATACTCAAATTTCATTAAACTTTCAAAGCTACGCGCGGCTCAGTGAATTTACTAAGATTGGCAGCGGCGCCTTTTTGTCACGTTTGCATGGCCGAGCAAATAGAAGGCGGTACCGTGATAAGCATGATCATGAACAGCAGTGTTAGTTTCTGACGTCATATGACGTAGAGCCCGTTTTCGTGACATCACGCGTTTAAACAGTAACACTTACGGAAACTTGCTTGACGCGCAAGGGAAGATGCCTGCGATTGCACAAACTGTGGTTAGTTTCTGACGTAAGCAATAGCTGTGTTCGGTTGGCGTTAATTAACTTTCTAAGCTAATTATTCAAATATAAGAAACAATTGCTAACTTTTATAGACAAGAAAATGTATATTTTAAACAGTAAATTAACATGAGATTGAGTCTAAACAATCATCAGGTTTTCCTTTAAGTCTACCGTATTAATTAAATTGGATTATTTCCCGTCAAAATGTACGGTTCCTCGATACCAGCAAGTACATTAGACAGCAAAACACTCTATTTTCGTTTTATCTGGCTTCATAATTATCTGGCTTCATTTCATGCAGACATTACTGATTCGTTATGTTGCTTTTGGCCGTAGCTTCTACGAGTGCCAACAGAACGACCCCCCCCTCCCGTTAATAAAACAAATACTTTCTTACAATAGAATTTTTCTAACTATGGCAGATAAACTTGTAAGAATCGAAATCTTCGGGATGGAATACAGGAAGCGGAAAGTAAAAATCCTGGCGAGTCATATATATCTTTTTTTTATTCGTACTCGTGGTACAATCACATGAAGTAAACAAACAGATAAACAAGCAAAATAACATTGATTAACAAGATTAGTAAACAATGTGAATATGTACAATAAGCCTTTTCATACTTCCAGCAAGTGATGATGATCGTGAAAAGGTCAAAGTTCATACGTGTACCAGGCAACACATTAACAAGGTCAGTAAGCAACGTGAATATATACAATTAAGTGAGAGTAAGACACGGCGTACAACTCATTCCTGTCAAAAAAATCAAAACAATTACGTTCTAGAACCCATGTAACTTCTTTAATGAAATTTACAATCCGTATTTGTTCATCGCTAGCATTATTTCTTATATATATATTATAAGATTATTATATATATATATAATAATCTTTATTTGCCATAAAAATCGATATTCATAACTATAAAAGCATAAAAGAACATCGCAGCATGTTAAAGGCAAATGCGTCCAGTGCAAACTAAAAACTGCTGTGCCAAAAATTTAAAACAAAAATATACATTATAATATTACACGGAAATTATAATAGACTATATACCATATATACGTATAATTTAAAATGGACGTGGGTAAATAAAATTTCTGGATGAATATATATTATCGTTTATGTATGTTGGGTTTTCAAAACGATTTAATGTATGTATTTTTAATTTTGATTTGAATTCGTCAAAGGAACTTGATTTGTTTTAAATTTGATGGCAGGGTATTCCAAAGTTGAACTCCTTGCTTAGTGATAGAACAAGGAGTTCAACTTTGGAATACCCTGCTATCAAATTTAATGTACAAGATATCTAATGTACAAGAAAAAATTTTAGAAAGAAAATTCTCATTTGTGTAAAAAGTTTTGTACTCGTTAAAAATAGATAACAAATTACAACCCGTTATAGAAGAGGCATGAAATCGAGAATTATGTGCAAAGAAACTGGCTATATGATTTTCACTATATAAGCAACTATGGTAAAATTTAACAAATCGTTGTAAGTGGGGGGAACAATATCACATATCACAATCTGTGTGATTTAGATCTGTGTGATATATAGTACAATGTAGTCATCAATTCAATTTCAGGGCCTGCAGATAGGTAATTAACTACAATTTATAGTACAGTATAATACACGCATAAGTTTACTACACAAGTACCATTATACTTTAATATGCTATTATATCAGAAAGATTCAATATTGATAGCGTGGCAAGGGTCTGTTGGGAAGGAGGTTGACCAGTAAGGAGGAGGGGGGCTGAGAATACTTTTGCGTAGGGCGTCAAATTACCTAGAGCTGCCCATGAATGGTGTACAGACAATATGGTGATAATACGATAGAAATCCTAGCGCTCGTACGAACCCTAGGAAATGCTAACACAATTTATTAATTTAGAATTGTGGATTTCATTCTCCTATTTAATGGATTACTTATTCAAATTTTATCGATATCGACATTTTCATTTCTCTCAGTTTAACTCTGCAACCTCGATAATATTCATTGAAAGGATTTTTTTAAAAGTCGCCAAACATTTTGAAAATGACGATTTTATCGGTTAGTTAAGTCAGTCTGCAAGCTGTAAAATGAACATTTTTACTGTAGATTTTAAATGAGGGATTTATACACTAACTGTCTGGTTTACACATTTATTTTGTGCCACAAGCTAAAGTGAGTTTATACAGTATGAACTCGTAGACAGATGCTCCCAAATTATTGATTTTTACACGACATTAAAACGACTTTCAACTGTTTAAACTATTTGTTTTAAAGCAAAACAGACCCAATCTTAAACTGCAGGTCGAAACAATCTACTCTTTAAATTGTTGAAAGGAAACATAATATTTTTTTTCAAAAATGACTTACGTGAAAGAATTATTACCACACAAACACAATTTCACGTTCGCGCCACTAGTTGTTCGCTGTTACATGCATTTCGCCATTCGCTAGTTAGACGGGCACTAGCGCTTGTATCTCAGAAACGCATTGCACAAAAAACAGGCTCTGTATCTCTCAGTTCAGATGTGTTAGTTTGTGACGAACTGCACACGTTCGATAGCTCATGCGTGAGCACAGCGGTAAACTTGAAATTTGAATTTTTATCTTAAAATTTGCCTAGTTTTAGTACAACACACTGAATATCTCACAGTAGCACTGCACTTCAATTTTCGCTTTCGCAAACACGTGCAACACGCTCGTAGAATGTTTTTGCTGTTGAAAATTATGTTAGTTTGTGATGCCATCAATAGTTGAGCTCACACGACGCTAATTAAGTTTTTAATCTATTATTTAATTATCAGAAAGGCTTTTGCAGTATTAATTGTGTTAAAATGTATACTTTTTAGAGGACTTGAAAACGGGATAGGGTATGAAAAATCATCCTGTCCTCCTTTAAGTTAGGGTTGTTATAAGTCAGACATTGTTATTTCAGGCTAAACTATCGGGACGTTCAGACTAGCAAATTTTCTGTCGAGAGTTTTCTCTCTGACAGCAAACTCATTAATGAGAACTGTTTTCAAGTTACTGTCGGTAGAAATTGCAAACTCTCGTACGGTTGCTGCGAGTTGATTTACTGTCTAGTGTGAACGCCTCAGCGTAATATGAACACATCTGCGAGTTACTTGGCAAGTTACTCTAGACACTTCTCGCAGTGAATAGAGAAGTGAGTGGCAGCTCACAATTACTGGCGGAGAGCAGCTCACAGCATGTTTTGCTCTGTAATATGAACACATCTGCGAGTTACTTGGCGAGTTACTCTGGACACTTCTCGCAGTGAATAGAGAAGTGAGTGTCAGCTCACAATTACTGTCAGAGAGTAACTCACAGCATGTTTTGCTCTGTAATATGAACACATCTGCGAGTTACTCGGCGAGTTACTCTCGACACTTCTCGCAGTGAATAGAGAAGTGAGTGTCAGCTCAAAATTACTGTCAGAGAGTAGCTTGCAGCAAGTTTTGCACACTAAACTGAACACGTTTGCAAGTTACTTAAAAGTTACTCTCGACACTTCTCGCAGTGAACAGAGATGAGAGTGTCAGCTCACAATTACTGGCGGAGAGTAACTCACAGCATGTTTTGCTGTGTAATATGAACACATCTGCGAGTTACTTGGCAAGTTAATTTTACCAGAAAACTTGCTAGTGTGAACGCGCCGTATCATTGTAGAGAAGCTCTGCAGTTTGATGCAAAATAATTCCGTCTTAATGGCAGATCTATCCGTCCTGCTATCACAATATCTTCTTCAATGTGCTGTCTGGTCTAGAGCTTGAAACGTCAGAATTATCACGAAAAGTTGCTTGGTTCAAGACCAGAGTCAGTTCAGGCGTTTTCGCATTCTTTTCATTCCGACCAAATTTAATTTTTATTTTATTTGGTTCCATAAGTTTCATATTTTATTGTCAAGTTAATATGATCATATGTTAATACTCTCCAAAATTAAATTACGTAATATCATTACTTACATTATGACCGTGATTGGCAGAACGTTCATTAACCAATGCATTTTATTCCACGACTGTTCTCACCCATTACGAGTAATGAGTTGAAGAAAGAAAGCAGAAAAAGCAGGCGCTGAAAAATCTTAAACCAACCGGGTTTTGAACCCGAGACCTGGAGCAGTACGCGCATACTCTGTCAACTGAGTTACCAGCTGAACATGACAGAGCAGGCCCGAGTCACTGTGGCGATGTTGGATTGTGTGCTCCAAGGAGGAAATCTTGGGCCTACTCTGTCATCCTGTACTGGTAGCAGCTTATGTGCTGAACATGGCAGTTTTAATACCAGGGTCTCGGGTTCAATTCCCGCCTGGTTCATCATTTTTCAGGCTCTCCTTTCTCCAACTCTTTACGCAATGCGTAATAATTGTGAAATAAACCACAATGGTTTATGAACATTCGGACATTCACAGTCAGAATCTATGTAATTAATGATATCGTTAATTGTCAGCTAATTTGAAAAAAGACAGTGAGGTAATGTCTTCACGTTGTATGTTCTAAGCTTCTAAGGACCGTGGCAGGCTACACACGATCAACTTTGGGCGATCAACTTAAATATAACTTGGAAGTCTACTTCTGGTCAACTAGTCTTCCTGACTTTTTATCTATAGGTCCAAATACCAGAATAAGAATACTTTTTGTTAAATTTTTTATCGTGTAATTCGCGAGATTTACAATGAACGTAAAAACCTTGCACATTTGTGATGACCGTATCTCAAAAATATTCTAGGAAGGAGTTTGTTCTAACCCTAACCCTGCTCTAACCCTAACCCTGTTCTAACCCTAGGTCTGCTCTAACCCTAACCCTGCTGTAACCCTAAACATGCTCTAACCCTAACCTTGCTCTAACCCTAACCCTGCTCTAACCCTAACCCTGCTGTAACCCTAAACATGCTCTAACCCTAACCTTGCTCTAACCCTAACCCTGCTCTAACCCTGCTCTAACTCTAACCCTGCTCTAACCCTAACCCTGCTGTAACCCTAAACATGCTCTAACCCTAACCTTGCTCTAACCCTAACCCTGCTCTAACCCTAACCCTGCTCTAACCCTAACCTTGCTCTAACCCTAACCCTGCTCTAACCCTAACCTTGCTCTAACCCTAACCCTGCTCTAACCCTAACCCTGCTCTAACCCTAACCCTGCTCTAACCCTAACCCTGCTCTAACCCTAACCCTGCTCTAACCCTAACCTTGCTCTAACCCTAACCCTGCTCTAACCCTAACCTTGCTCTAACCCTAACCCTGCTCTAACCCTAACATTGCTCTAACCCTAACCCTGCTCTAACCCTAACCTTGCTCTAACCCTAACCTTGCTCTAACCCTAACCCTGCTCTAACCCTAACATTGCTCTAACCCTAACCCTGCTCTAACCCTAACCTTGCTCTAACCCTAACATTGCTCTAACCCTAACCCTAGCTCTGCTCTAACCCTGCTCTAACCCTAACCCTGCTGTAACCCTGAACATGCTCTAACCCTAACCCTGCTCTAACCCTAACCCTAACCCTAACCTAAACCCTAACCTTGCTCTAACCCCAACCCAAATCCTAATCCGCTTCAAGAACTAATTTCTTGTGTGTGGGGAATTGTAAACATTAGCCAAATTCTGAAATGGAGCTTACCCAAATGTAGATGGCAATTATAATTTCAGAACTTGAAACAGCAGTCCAATGCCTCTTTTAAGTCACTCTCTCGTCTACGAATTTCTAACAATTCGTACCATTTATCGACATAAATGAGTTATTTTTCTCCGTTAGAGTTTCTTCTGGTCAGTAAAAGTTGAGTTTAATTATTCTAGACCGTCTCTTAGGCCACGAATCGCTCAGAAAAGTGAACGACCTCTTTCCAGTTTCGATCTCTGTAATTTTCATTCCAATTTGTAAAACTTAACTCCTTGCGTCAAAAGAGATACCTTTACATTCCTCCTTAAGCAGGTGAATTCTTTTCACTGGACTTTACCGAGGTCACAGTGGTTAGACGCTCTTTTAACTACGCGGAAGTTAAAAAATTGACCCGCGGTCAGCAATGGCCGAACCCTTTCATCATAGCTACCGGCAGGTACTAATTACTTTCAAGTATTTTGCTTTACCGTCTAATGGAGTTAAGATTAAAATTGAGCGAAACTTGAGCGTTGTACCGTAAGAATGTGACAGAGTTCATTGATCAGTTTTTAGCTACAAAACTACGCTGATGACGTCACGCAAACAGCATAAGATTTCAGAACCTCGGTTCCCAACCTGGGGTATACTAGTACCTCTTGGGGGTACCAGCGAACACCACAAGGGGTACCTGAGAAGCCTCTTAGACAATTTTAAAAAAGTGTTTTATAATACTCAGCGGGTGATTCAGACATCTCTGTTGACTGGGCTACACAATCTGCGGTTTTTGGCCGAGGTCTTGACCCCTGTCCACTGTAAAGCTTTCAGTAAACTTCTGTGTGTTTCCTGTGTGAAGCAGGCTTTTCAACGATAGTGACAATCAAGACGAAGGCCCGAAATCGCCTTGACATCTGCGGAGACATGAGAGTCAGTCTGTCGAAAAGCGATTCAAAAAGTTGGTTTCTGCCACGCAACAGCAGCCATCTCATTGAACTTTCATTTAATGCACTTGATTGGAGCAATACGTATATTTTTTATTTAAAAATGTTTATAAAATACATTTTTATAAAAGAAAATGGCAGCAGGCAAATGCCACTTATGCTAGTACACTACCCATAGGCGCCGCTTATTAGACTCACGGTTAATAGACTCAGTCGCTCAATTGACTCAAAAACGCCTGGAATGGGCCGCTTCTATTTAAATATACACAAAAACTATCGGTAATTGACTCAAATAACTCCGCCTAATTGACTCAATATTTTTCCTTCACGTACTTAATATAAGATATTTGTATGTGCCCAAAAGAGCCTTTCCTACTTTTATGTCATCCTTACTTCCCTTTTGTGCACAATGTATGCAGAAACAATCATGTTAAGTACCGTTTTGTTTGTAAGCAGGTACGTTTATCATGCACTAATACGCTACCGTAGCGGTTTCGCTTTGAATCTAGTGTATAAAGTAATTTGCCACATACTTACAATCACATTTATAAAACAACCACATGAGCAGTAAAAGT
Organism: Tubiluchus corallicola; assembly: GCA_030141605.1. NCBI lineage: Eukaryota > Metazoa > Priapulida > Priapulimorpha > Priapulimorphida > Tubiluchidae > Tubiluchus > Tubiluchus corallicola. The sequence continues at coordinate 54,514 of JAQGDQ010000850.1, forward strand.
TTTATCAAAAAACGAGAAAAAACTTAAAAACCTAAAAAACTTAAAAAAAACTTAAAACGGAGAAACACTACATACAGTAAAGAAAAAATAACTTACATAAAACGATTAAAATGGCAGTAGCTTAAAATGTTGCAGCCTGTTACTCTACTGTTGAAAATGACAATATATTTATAATATCTATAATAAAAATATTCATGACACTAGATCAATGTTGCTTCTTTATTTTACTTATGGCGGGCGAAAGGGCGCCAGGAGAAAGTGTAAAAAAATTAGGGGTACGTGGAGTCCAATGGATTGGGAACCGGGGGTTAAGAAGAATGTAAAAGAGTTCACGTTTAATTACCGGGCGTAATTAAACGACCATCATTATCTAAGCTAAATGTAGCCTTTGAGATAAACACGACAAGTACCCCAGGGTACGTTGTACATAAACGTGGAAAATTTTCAAAAGTTCGTCAGCAGAAAGTTCGAGTATGCAAAGCATTGAACTCAAACTTTATTCGAGTTTAAACCGTGTAAGAATTCCTTCGAAATACCTCGCTGTGAGCTGTCATTATCTCTGCAACACGAAGATTTAATTTTTAAAACCGCCTTAGGAACCGAGTACAACAATTGTCAAAAGTAGGAACCTCACTGGAGACAAGTTTAGGACATTTTAAAAAACAACTCCTCGCATGTCTAGGTCATCATAAAAACGTGAGAATAGTTTGTCGTAAAACATGTGCACAAAATATTTCCAGAAACTTATATTACCAAATTTTTATGATGTTACATTAATTAACCCTTTCAGTCCCAAATTGTTTTTTTAATAAGAAAATTTTTTTTTGATTTGGTACTTTTGTTCAGTCTATCTTGTTTACACATAATAATTATTTTTTTCTACCTGTGCCCGCGTGCTAAATATCGGCTTTATCCCACGGGATACAGTAGGATTCAATGGAAGCATAAAATGTGCTTCATTTTGCAACTGCTGATAATTTTTTAAAGTATTTAAGACATTTAGTATTCATGTTATGCTGATCTGTACAAAGTCGTCTCTAAAGTACTGTACCTTGCGCAGTTTTTTATGCTATGTAGATTTTCTAGTTTATCATTTTATCACCATTTTTAGTCTATTGTTATTGGCTTAAATCAAAATAACTATTAACAGATCAAATAACTGTCAGTTTTAAAATTTTATTAATTTTAATCCAGAAAATATTCTCGTATCCCACGGGCTACAACGGGCATGAAAGGGTTAATTTAAACTCACCCAATATTTAGGTTATAACAAAAATCGTGAGAATATCATAAACTCAGAGCTAACATTTGAGCACAATCTTTTAAAGAAATTTATGTCGTTGATTTTTTCATATTTTATATCATAAAAGTGATGAAAAATTCAGAGGAAATTCAGAGCATCATTTGGACTGCACTTTTCTCTCACTAAGATGCAGCCTTTCCTCACCACGCATGCGCTGTGAGACGCAGCCTTTCCTCATCACGCATGCGCTGTGAGACGCAGCCTTTCCTCATCACGCATGCGCTGTGAGACACTTTCTCAATGCAAGGTGCCTGACTTGTCATTGAATTCGTCTCTAAAACTCTCGAGGTCCCTTGAAGAAGGTAGTGAAAATAGCAAAACCTATTGGTGCAGTAGCTCTTTTCAGACTTTCGTCTAATTTGACTAAAATAATTGCCAAAGTCTTTAGTTCATCTGGGCAAATTTGCAACCAGTTTGCTTTGTTTGTTAATAAAATACAGAAAATGTAAAATGTTTAGTGACCAACCCTAATCCTAATCAAAACCTAATTCTAACCCCAATCCTAATCAAAACCTAATCCTAACCCTAATCCTAACCTTAACTCTAATCCTAACCCGAATCCTAAGAAAAACCCTAATCCTAACCTCAACCCTAACCCTAACCCTAACCCTAATCTCTAACGTTAATCCCTAATCCTAATCATAATCATAATCCTAACCCCATTCCTAACCTTAACCTTAATCCTAATCCTGATCCTAATCCCTAACCCTAATCCCTTACCTTAATCTCTAATCCTAACCATAACCCTAATAATGCAAAAACGGGGCAACAATTCCACGAGATAAAATTCTGATTTTTAGTTGCCAAAAGGACCTTTAACACCTCTAAAATGTAGAAAACGAGCGGGTACCCGACTACTTGTAGGACTTGCAGACTCCCTAGTTGCTTATCCGCCAAGCTGAATAGGCCCTCTGTTTAGAAACTTGACAACTGGCTTATACCGCGTCATGTAAATAGAGAAGTAGTACCACAAGGTAAGACCTTTCATCCAGAAAACGCTGCCAAAGTTCCCTATTATGTTTGCTTTAAAGCAAAACTGGACCAAATCTTAAACTGTAGGTCAGAACAATCTACTCCTTGAAATATTGAAAGGAAACACTATTTTTTCAAAAATAACTTCCGTGATAGAATTATTACTAGCTCTTCCTTGTTACATGTCTTTCGCCGTTCGCTAGTTAGACGGGCACTAGCGCTAGCATTTCGGAAATGCATTGCACCAAAAACAAGTGCTGTACCTCTCAGTTCAGATGTGTTAATTTGTGACGAACTGCACACGTTCGACCGCTCATGCGTGAGCACAGCGGTAAACTAGAAATTTGAATTTTTATCTTAAAACTTGACTAATTTTAGTACAACACACTGAATATCTTACAGTAGCACTGTACTTCAATTTTCGCTTTAGCAAACACGTGCAACACGCTCGTGGAATGTTTTTGCTTTTGAAAATTATGTTAGTTTGTGATGTCATCAATAGTTGGGCTCGTCCGCAGTTAATTTAGTTTTTAATCTATTATTTAATTATCAGAAACGCATTTGCAGTATTAATTGTTTTAAAATGTATACTTTTATCCAACTTAAAAATTGGGTAGTATGTGAAAAATCATCTTGTCTTCCTTTAAGCGCAGCAGAATAAAAATATATTCTTTCCTAAAATATATAATTCGCGTTTTCTCACTCTTGTTGCTCGTGCCTGGTTTTCCTGTAAAAACGCCTCTTTCTACATTTTTTCTCCAAATTGATGCAGACTTTAGCCTAATTGCGTCTTTCTCAGGGACGTTTGTGACGATTTCTTCACAAGAACTGCCCCAAGCTAGACCAGGGTGCTGATGCTAGGTAGCTAAAAACTGGAAAAGTGTCCAACGAAATGATTAATTAACAGGTAATGGTTGGCCTAGAGAGGCAGGGAGCCCGGAGCGAAATAAAGGAAAAGTATAGGCATCGGCGAATGTTTTTTAAGTTAAAAGCAGTCACGGATTCGTTAACAATGTCACCAGTTCGCGACTTCTTGCTAGAAAATTCACCCATTTGATAAATTTACAGGCAAAATTGCGTGGAACTTTTTAGTAGTTATTCTATTACTAAACTGGTTTTATTAAAATTTATTAGTCGAATTCTCGCACGACACTTTTTACGAGTAATCTGTGATGAATTAAAGTAAAATATTTGTTGTACAGGTTTCTGTTAGATCAGGGGTGTACAAATTGCGGCCCGCCGGGAGAATTTGTGCGGCCCGCGAAGAGATTTGTCAACCTAATGAAAGTGCGGCCCGGGCAATTAATTGAGTGTATCCAGTTGAAGTCCGGAATCCCAAAGACAGTGCAGGTAGTTTTTTCAACTAGATCGGATGCCATTAACCCTTACAAGACGGTTGTAGCTTAATATCACTGTACTACACAGACTGTGTGATACACATTACTAATATGCATTGTAATGAAATTACCACTATCTGTCCTGAAAGTAAAAATATATGGTTTGTAATATAAATTTTAATAACTTCTAAAATAGTTTCTTGAGTGCAGTAGTAATGATGTACGCAGGTCGGATGCAAAAAATCCTTATTAGGCCTTTCTGTACTTGGCTCCTTGATCAAACTGCCTGTGGCCTGCATGAATGGCAGGAAAGTTTAATGTGGCCCGGCTAGTCAGATAGTTTGCACACCCCTGTGTTAAATGGAAAGAAAAGACTATCCCAAAAAAATTCCTACACAAAGTTATATGACTTAGCATTGCGCTTACCTATTTAGAGGACCTATGTAAATTGAAAAGAGAATTCTTAGTACATAATTTAAAACGTTGGCGCTAAACTGGTAAAACGTAACGGACTCGCCTTCCCAGCGTGCACTACTGGCTCACCAAAAGCGTATTTTTAATCTTATTGACAAGACAAGGTAATTTATGTTTTTGCTTAGATGACGAAAAATGTTTTACGAATGCTCTGATCATTTTTTTCAAACTTTACACAGTGACTATACCGCTTTAGTGCTGTATGGAAGAGGGAGACTTAAAAGACAAGAAAAGGGGTACCTGAAGTAGGTTTCAGAAAAATTCGCCTTAAAAAATTAAATTACTTTATAGCAATTTTATGCATATATCGTGCTCGCACTGAAAGGAATTTTTGTTTGTTTTCATTTTAAATCTCCCGCCATACTGTTCCGACGACGCCATTACGTGACGTCACAACGACACGTAAATCAGGGAAAGAAAAGGAAATGTTAAATTATGTCCCAAAAAACTTTCCGTGCAAAGTTATATTATTTAGCTTTTCTCTTACCTGCTTAAAAGACTTACATAACTAAAAAAGTCAATTATTAATTATTTAAAATGAATTGATAAAATATTGTTGACTCACCTCCAGGGTGCGCCACTCACTAACCAAAAACGTATTTTTGATCTTATTGATAAGATACAGTAATTTAAAATTTTACTTAGTGATGTGTGTGCTACGAATGCTCTGATTATTTTTTACACTTTACACAATGTTATCTAAACTTATTTCAAATGACTTTCTGCTAAAATAGTCATCGCAGGAGTTTAAATTTACAAGTTTTATACAGCGTTACTCTAAAACAAGCTCTATATGCAATAAGTAAGTACGCAAGTGACACAAGACGAATTTTTAGGTTTATGTAGCTAAAAGGCATCCTTGTGCTTTAGTGATTTTGTGAAGTGGTGTAGGAAATAACGCAAATGAGAATTTGTGTTCTGTTTTATTCTACGAGTAGCAGCGGTTTGCATGTTCTTTGCAACAATGCATCTGTGCAACTGCAAGCAAAAACAACAAAAATGCAACGAAAACAAGATGCATCGCCGAAATTTTAACACTTCTTTCTACTTAAAGCAAAACCGGGCTCAATCTTAAACTGTAGGTCAAAATAATCTAGTCTTGAAAATATTGAAAGTAAACATACAATATTTTCAAAAATGACTTACGTGAAAGAATTATTACCACACAAATATAACTTCACGGTCGCACTACTAGTTCTCCACTGTTACCTGCATTTCGCCATTCGCTAGTCAGGCGGGCACTAGCGCCTGCATTTCGGAAAGGGTTGCACAAAAACAGGTGTTGTACCTCTCAGTTCACATGTGTCAGTTTGTGACGAGCTGCACACGTTCGACAGCTCATGCGTGAGCACAGCGTTAAATTTGAAATTTGAATTTTTATCTTAAAACTTGCCTAATTACTACAACACACTGAATATCTTACAGTAGCACTGTACTTCAATTTTCGCTTTCACAAACACGTGCAACGCGCTCGTGGAATATTTTTTGCTGTTGAATATTATGTTAGTTTGTGATGTCATCAATAGTTGGTTAAGTTTTTAATCTATCAATCAATTATCAGAAACGCTTTTGCAATATTAATTGTGTTAAAATGTATACTTTTTATCGGACTTGAAAAGGGGTAGTATATGAAAAATCATCCCGTCTTCCTTTAAATACAACAAAGTACAAATTCTTCACAAATTATAGATGCGTTTGTCCCACATTTCTAGTGGATACCGCTACTTGCACTTTAACAATATTTTTTGACGATTTCACTTCCAGATAACAGAACTGGTTTCTACACCCACTTTAAGTTATCTGAGTTCAAATCGTTTTCACGCGTGAAGCGGCGTGAAGTGAAAACTTAACGCGTTAACGCGGCTGGTGTTGACAGCTTTAAGGCTCGAACTCACGCCTCGCAGCCTATCTATAGCTTACAGCCCACGGACAACGACCCCAGGTCAACAATATCGGTCGCAATGCCCACCAAAAATATTACAGTTCTGAGTTTCGTGGAACAAGCGAAGCTGAGGTACAAAGCACAAGAAAACCCTCCACTTACGTAAATCCTAAAAAATTCGTCTTGAAATTTTATACCACTTACTTATTGCCTTTTTGCATATTAGACTTGCGTCGGCAGTAACGTTGTATAAAACATGCAAATTTAAACTCCCGCGATGACCGTTCGACGCAGCCATTTTGACTATAAGTCATTTGAAACAAGTTTAGATAACATTGTGTAAAGTTTGAAAAAATAATCAGAGCATGCGTAACGCACAGGTCACAAAATAAATAAAATTTAAAATTACTGTATCTTGTAAAAAAGATTAAAAATATGTTTTTGGTTAGTGGATGGCGCACCCTAGCGGCTGAGTCAACGACATTTTACCAATTGGTGAAAACATTTTAAATAATTAATAATTTTCTTTTCTAGTTACATAAGTCTCTCAAGCAGGTAAGCAAAACGCTAAGCAACATAACTTTGCATGGAGAGTTTTCTTGGGACATAGTTTAACATTTCGTTTTCTTTCCCTGATTTACGTGGCGTAGTGACGTCATGTAATGGCGGCGTCGGAACAGCATCGCGGGAGATTTAAAATGAAAACAAACAAAAAATCCTTTCAACGCGAATACGACATGCGCATAAAATTCCTGTAAAGTAATATAATCTTTTAAGGCGATTTTTCTGAAACCTACTTCAGGTGCCCCTTTTCTTGTCCTTTAACTATCAGGTTAGCTGTGTGAGTACATCACATATCAGTTCCCACTGCATATCTTCACGTACAATGTAGAATACGGCTCGTACAGACGCTCAAAACACGCTAGTAGAACTCTTTAACCAAATCATTTCAAATCATTTTCAGATAATAATAATAAACGCTTTCTTTCACAAACATAAACACAAGTACAATTAACAAATCTCAAACTTAAATAAACAACGGATACAGGAACACGTCCCTACAAATACAGGGCTCTTTTTAAGCGAAGTTGATTAACAAATACCGCAATTTATAACAAACACATCTACATATACATGACAGTGCTGATTGAAATCATTAATTCTTAGCAAAATTAATTCGTACCTCTTAATTTAGAGTCACGTGATGTTGAAATTTTATGCACGTAGTTAATCAACAATTTCTTATCTTCCACATCTCCACTTTTACATAGTTAATCAACAATTTCTTAACTTCCACATCTCCACTTTTACATAGTTAATCAACAATTTCTTATCTTCCACATCTTCACTTTTACATAGTTAATCAACAATTTCTTAACTTCCACATCTTCACTTTTACATAGTTAATCAACAATTTCTTATCTTCCACATCTTCACTTTTACATAGTTAATCAACAATTTCTTGTCTTCCACATCTTCACTTTTACATAGTTAATCAACAATTTCTTAACTTCCACATCTCCACTTTTACATAGTTAATCAACAATTTCTTAACTTCCACATCTGCACTTTTACATAGCTAATCAACAATTTCTTAAGTTCCACATCTCCACTTTTACATAGTTAATCAACAATTTCTTAACTTCCACGCCTCCACTTTTACATAGCTAATCAACAATTTCTTAACTTCCACATCTCCACTTTTACATAGCTAATCAACAATTTCTTAACTTCCACATCTCCACTTTTACATAGTTAATCAACAATTTCTTAACTTCCACATCTGCACTTTTACATAGTTAATCAACAATTTCTTAACTTCCACATCTCCACTTTTACATAGTTAATCAGCAATTTCTTATCTTCTACATCTCCACTTTTACATAGTTAATCAACAATTTCTTAACTTCCACATCTCCACTTTTACATAGTTAATCAACAATTTCTTAACTTCCACATCTCCACTTTTACATAGTTAATCAACAATTTCTTAACTTCCACATCTCCACTTTTACATACTTAATCAACAATTGCTTAACTTCCACATTTCCACTTTTACATAGTTAATGAACAATTTCTTAACTTCCACATCTCCACTTTTACATAGTTAATCAGCAATTTCTTATCTTCCACATCTCCACTTTTACATAGTTAATCAACAATTGCTTAACTTCCACATCTCCACTTTTACATGGGTAATCAACAATTTCTTAACTTCCACATCTCCACTTTTACATAGTCAATCAACAATTTCTTAACTTCCACATTTCCACTTCTGTTTAAAAACATAAACTTATCAATATCACACATGGAAGGGAAATCCGGAAAACTTATTCTAGTTGTAATGAGTCCAATTGAGAAAGAATGAGTCGTTGTGAGTCTTTGCTCATCTGATAGGAAAACCAACTCTGAGCCCATGATGGTCCTCAATCCCATGTTGAAAGTTTTCCAGTAGTGCTCAGCGTTTGGATTGTAAATAAAATGCATTAATTCGAATGTTTTCTCCCACCATTTAAGGTTGCACATTTTGCAGTGGACTGTTCGCTCTTTGTTGAACAACTACAGAAATGTATTTCTGCATAACTCTGAGCTCTAGACATTAAAAGCAAATCATAAAGCTGAAATCGATGCGTTTCAAAAGCGAAATTACAGAAACATTTTGGGTATTAGATGACCAAGGAAAATTTCAAACAAGGATCTATATGAAAAACTAAAAGAAGAACCTTGGACAAGAAAAATAAAAAGACGATGTTTAAGATTGATTAGGCATATGCTTAGATTACCTGATGATATTCCAGTAAAGATAGCTCTTCAACAAGCCATAGAACCAGCCAAAAAACCTGCAGGAGGACAAATGTTAACATATTTAGAATTTGCACAGAAAGATTTAAACACTTCAGCTTTGATCCTTAGAAATAAATCCACTTGGGGCATTGCGGCGAGCAGGGAGTCCTGGCGTAGGGAGGTGAGCAGAATCATGTCCCTGGACGTGTGATTCATTGAAGAAGAAAAGAAGAAGTTGAACGACTAAAGATGGGACATGTTAGGTTCTGAAACGTCTAGTTTATTTTTGCATTAATAAAGTAATAAGAAGAATTCACTATTTTTATTTCTTCTATTTTTTATGATTCATCATAATAGCAGATAAGCAAAAAATCCAAAAAGAAAGTCAAAATGAGTTTTGCCAAAGTCATCAATACTTCTGTACAACGCTAATACACTTATTATAGGAATGCTTCTATAATACAGGTGGCTGACCTCGATAACTTATAGTTCTTTTGCCACCCTTTCACCACTAATCAATAATTACTTTTGCACTTTGTAATATTATTGTATGTTGTATAGATTTATAAATCTCTTAGTTATGTATTTTGCTATTTTAAAAATGGCGATAAACTAATAAACTTACTTACTTACTTACTTACTTACTTACTTACTTACTTACTTACTTACTTACTGACTGACTGACTGACTGACTGACTGACTGACTGACTGACTGACTGACTGACTGACTGACTGACTGACTGACTGACTGACTGACTGACTGACTGACTGACTGACTGACTGACTGACTGACTGACTGACTGACTGACTGACTGACTGACTGACTGACTGACTGACTGACTGACTGACTGACTGACTGACTGACTGACTGACTTACTTACTTACTTACTTACTTACTTACTGGAACAATCGCATTGCAGCTTATACATATGTAAGCAACAAATATTTTTGAAAGTAAGAGGAGCACTTTAGAAACAAAATTATGCACTTGTGGAAACTGTGTTTCTCTACAACTCAGAATTACGGACTATCGAAACGAGTCACAAATCAGAAATAAATGCACTTGAACGAAAAAGCTACAGGAACATTCTGGGAATAAAATGACCAAAGAAAATATCAAAACCGGGAGATCTGTATAATAAAGTCAAGGCAGAGGAATGGACAGTTAAAATTAAAAGGAGAAGATTAAGATGGAGAGGACATGTTATACGACTACTACATGACAGTCCATTAAAATTAGTTTTCAAAGAAGCAGTGCAGAAAGAAGAGAAACCACAAGGAGGACAGCTGCTGACTTACATCAATTTCATCCAAAAAGATCTTATCAACACACCGTTAGATATCAAATCAAATCAGTTTATTTCACTCCAGCAATACATCAACATACAATATAATGAGAAAAACAGCATACTGGATAAGATATCATTGTTGAAAGCAAATTAACCAAATAAATGAAATGTTGCATGAACTTTGAACGCGTTGCTTGTTAAAGAATAATGAAAGAATGGTTAGGGTTAGTAGACATGATGGAAAGGAAAAATGGTAAGATTAGAGATTAGAAAAAGTAAGGGAGGGGAGGATGAGTGAATGAAAGAATGGTTAGGGTTAGTAGACATGATGGAAAGGAAAAATGGTAAGATTAGAGATTAGAAAAAGTAAGGGAGGGGAGGATGAGTGAATGAAAGAATGGTTAGGGTTAGTAGACATGATGGAAAGGAAAAATGGTAAGATTAGAGATTAGAAAAAGTAAGGGAGGGGAGGATGAGTGAATGAAAGAATGGTTAGGGTTAGTAGACATGATGGAAAGGAAAAATGGTAAGATTAGAGATTAGAAAAAGTAAGGGAGGGGAGGATGAGTGAATGAAAGAATGGTTAGGGTTAGTAGACATGATGGAAGGGAAAATTGTAAGATTAGAGTTAGGAAGAAGAAACGGAGGGGAGGATGAGTGAATGAAAGAATGGTTAGGGTTAGTAAACATGGTGGAATGGAAAAATGGTAAGATTAGAGTTAGGAAGAAGAAACGGAGGGGAGGATGAGTGAATGAAAGAATGGGTAGGGTTAGTAGACACGATGGAAGGGAAAATAGTAAGATTAGAGTTAGGAAGAAGAAATGGAGGGGGGGATGAGTGAATGAAAGAATGGTTAGGGTTAGTAAACATGGTGGAAGGGAAAATAGTAAGATTAGGGATAGGAAGAAGGAAGGGAGGGGAGGATGAGTGAATGAAAGAATGGTTAGGGTTAGTAGACATGATGGAATGAAAAATAGTAAAATTAGGGATAGGAAGAAGGAAGAGAGGGGAGGATGAGTGAATGAAAAAATGGCTAGGGTTAGTAGACACGATGGAAGGGAAAATAGTGAGATTAGAGTTAGGAAGAAGAAACGGAGGGGAGGATGAGTGAATGAAAGAATTGGTAGGGTTAGTAGACATGATGGAATAAAAAATAGTAAGATTAGGGATAGGAAGAAGAAAGGGGGAGAGGAAATGACTATAGTGTATGTTTTAAATTACATAGAGCTGTATTAGAATAGTATACTATAAATAATAGGATGCCAGCCATTGAGACTGCATGAGACATGGAAGCATCAAGATTGTATTATAAGTAAGGATGGTTCTTTTGAAGTACATTTTGAAACTATAGATAGTTTTTTGTGTATTTTTGCTTGGGCACTTATTTTCTTCCACTTATTTGGGGCTGTGAATTTAGTAAAGTATCAGAAAATAAAGACAGGAACTGTGGGTGAATGGGCAGCACGGACTAAAGTGATAACAAGGGTTATGTCAGAGGAGGTGTGAAATGGAATGAAACGAATTCCAGGAATGAGACGAAAAAGGAATTATAAATATAACAGTGTTACTGTTACACTTCAGTTTTTAGAATTAGTGTCAGTATCACGTATTTATCACTATTAACTTACTATCTTTTCCTGTCACTTTGACAAAGATATATATATAGGTTTTACAAGTCAAATGTAGACACAGGAAAGTTCAAATGTGACTTAGGTAAGTCAAATGTAGACACAGGAAAGTTCAAATGTGACTTAGGTAAGTCAAATGTAGACACAGGAAAGTTCAAATGTGACTTAGGTAAGTCAAATGTAGACACAGGAAAGTTCAAATGTGACTTAGGTAAGTCAAATGTAGACACAGGAAAGTTCAAATGTGACTTAGGCAAGTCAAATGTAGACATAGGACATTTGACTTGGCATGTGTCTACATTTGACTTACCAAAAACGCTTAAGATTTCTTGTAAACCATTGTTAACACATTTGAACTAACTAAGTCTACATTTGAGTTACCGAGACACATTTGAATTACCTAAATCTACATTTGAGTTAACGCGGGTCTACATTTGACACGTAAAACCAATATATCCTTATTTTCCTTTTCCGCATTCTGCCATTTTTTTCTTCGCTCACTAAGTGTAAAACGAGTTTATCCATCCTAAACCCGCTGCAGTAAAAATTATTGCTTCTATAAAAGTGAACGTACATGTCTCGATATGTCTGTATGGTATAATAATGTTGCACATGCGATAAACGCACTACATTTGTCTAGTTTTATTTTTGCTTCCTTGTTTATGCTTTTATTTCGGCACATAAACGCGTCAAAGAAAGGTTCACAAAAGGCTCATATAACAATGACCTTCAAATACTAAAACTTCGAGCAATCTAATCACTCTGATTTGAATTTTATATCTGTAACTTGTACGTTTAACGTTTAACTAATAAATGGAGTCTCTTCATTTTCTAGTTGCCATGCATACAGATTCCAACTATCAGACATGACTGAGATCATCATCTATCTCCACGTATCTCTGTTTATTGCTGTATTCCTGGTACTTATATGGTTACCATATATACTGTAATTAACAACGTTTAACTACGGCCAAATCACGTTGAAAACACCGGTTCTCGTCTGATCACCGAAGTTAAGCAATGTAGAGCCTGGTTAGTGCTTGCATGGGTGACTGCCTAGGAACCCCAGGTGCTGTAAGCTTGTGGGATGCCCACACTGTATCTCGACACTAGGCGGAGGAGTTGTACAAGCAGCCAACGGCTAGAGGGCGGAGGAGGTCAAGTGACCCAACGGCCATGTGTAGAGGAGTAAACCTTCCAAATCAGGAGCGGAGCCCCGAAGGCGGACCAGTGCAGCATGCTCACTGACTCCGGCAGCTCCTGCAGCCAACCTGGTGCCAAACGTATCGCTCCGCTTTCCTTTGGACTACACCAGGGAGGAAGAGAGGGGGTTCCTGCGGGCTGGGCAACTCAGGATCTCCATACACTTTGCCCAGGCGTGCGCCCTGGAGACGTTCAAGGATCGGACTCTCTTAGTGCACATTCCAATGTCTTCCGAGACAGAAGGATGCCAACAATAACGTTTTCAAAATATTAAGAGTTCCACGAGAATGGATAGACTCAGAATATGATTCATTTTCATTGCTGAATCTTCCGGCAGTCTTATAAAATGCCCTACCCTCTCGACTGCACTTTTTCTTGATCTGCGTAATTTCTGATAAAGTTTTGGTTGATTGATCTCTGAGGTAACTTAATTTTTCACACTTTACAAAAACTGTTGCTCTAAAACGCAACTCTTTCATTCATTTATGCTCTTTTACCATCTGCAATTTCGAATTCGATTTCAAATGAGAGTTGATGATTTTTAAATACGTGCTAATTTCGTGTGGTAAAACAGAATCAAATTTTCTCAATGATGTGATGATGTTTGCTTCAGTTTTGCTAATTTCGTGTGGTAAAACAGAATCAAATTTTCTCAATGATGTGATGATGTTTGCTTCAGTTTTGCTAATTTCGTGTGGTAAAACAGAATCAAATTTTCTCAATGATGTGATGATGTTTGCTTCAGTTTTGCTAATTTCGTGTGGTAAAACAGAATCAAATTTTCTCAATGATGTGATGATGTTTGCTTCAGTTTTGCTAATTTCGTGTGGTAAAACAGAATCAAATTTTCTCAATGATGTGATGATGTTTGCTTCAGTTTTGCTAATTTCGTGTGGTAAAACAGAATCAAATTTTCTCAATGAGTGTTTGTTTCAGTTTTGTATAAAAGTGCCAAGGTACGAATTAATGACTACCTGTTTTTCTGCAATGTGTATTGTTCCTGTTGTTGTATTACGAATACGCCATGTTAAAAGCTTTTCATTAGTACTTGGCGTGCATAGAACGTAGAACACTTATTTTCTCAAATATTTTAGTTTTGTAGTAAAAGTTTTAGTTAAATATTAAATTATTGTTATCATGGAGCAGGTCAGGAAGGGAGCAAAGGGTCATCTAGTCTGCTGCCATTTTATGTAGCTAGATAGGTTAACCCTTTCATACCCGTTGTATCCCGTGGGATACGAGAATATTTTCTGCCCTTAAATTAATAAAATTTTAAAACTGACAGTTATTTGATCTGTTAATAGTTATTTTGATTTAAGCCAATAACAATAGACTAAAAATGGTGATAAAATGGCAAACTAGAAAATCTACATAGCATAAAAAACTGCGCAAGGTACAGTACTTTAGAGACGACTTTGTACAGATCAGCATAGCATGCATACTAAATGTCTTAAATACTTTAAAAAATTATTAGCAGTTGCAAAATGAAGCACATTTTTACAACAAAAGTACCAAGCCACAAAAATTTTTCTTATTAAAAAAACTTGGAACTGAAAGGGTTAATAAAACTAAGCGGTGATACTGCAGATAACAAAATCAAGTAAGAAGAAAGAAAAAACAGCCAAAAATAGCTAAAAAAACTAAAACCAAAAATAATAGAATAAAATTAAATACATAATTCTAAGCAAACGAACACAATTTTGGGGATAATAAAACGTCTGTAAGTAACATAAAAAAACAAAAATCGTTAAGTACGAAGTAAAACATTAAATCAAACTAAAACAAAACGAATGATAAGTAATTGTAACACAAAAATAAAGGTAAGTCATAACCATTAATGTTTGCAAACTAATTAAATCAATGATACTTAAAGGACTAGACAAGAAACAATGAAAGGGACAACAGAATCTATATTCAAAAAATAATTATATCTATATTGTATTGGTTTGGGTAAAGAAAATGAAAAATAATAAATAGTAAAATGTTATTGGTAACGTATAATAGCAAGCAATTTTATTTATTTAATACGATTTTTTAAGATGTGGGAAGTGGTTTGTTTCTTTTTTTGCTTCTTCCAGCATTCCTTGTGTGAAGCTAATCAGTCCACATTGCTGGCCCAAAAACGGGAACACAGGACAAACAAAATCCCCTTGTTTAGCAAGTTGTCTTCTTAAAGAACCTACAATGCCAATCCACTGCAGTGGCGTTCACTTACTCTATCAGGTGGTAAAATTGTCATCTTTCATGTCTGCTGCAAGATAAAACGTGAAAAAGACAGGACCAAGGCAAGATCCCTGAGGCACACCCGTGTTGGAACAAATTTTCAGCTGAAGCTATTCTTACTAAACTGCGAGACACATGCTAGACACAAAAGGTTTCGTGAGATAACAGAAATCTTCTCTTTTTTAGTTGTGGTTAGAGCATGCAAAAGTTTAACGAGTACACGCGCGCAGCTGCTGTCCTGCAAGCTCATTAAACTTTCTGTATTGCACACTTAAATAATTATCAACGCGGCTAATAACTTTCATTGATCACGCAGCTGACACTATAAATCCTCATCAAATTTTCTCTGTTGATCAAAAGACAGCAATAAATACAGATACTGAAATCATAGCATGTCATGCTTTGGTGTATATGACAATGACTATGACTATGATATATGACTGTGAGCACTCACAGAATGCTTCTTGCATGGATATCATTTCGTGTCCCGAAATTCTTGAGCATCAACTATATTATGCAGTCATCTAACCACGATTGGAAAAATATTGTTCCTGGTTTCGATCCGGTAGATAGCCTTACAGCTTGCCATCGGTAATGCTGGTAAGCGCTGTGTAACAACTCCCAAGAAAATTGAAGAAAGAAACAACGAGAACAAAGATCAGTGATGAAAGGGACGACCGAGAAGAACAACAAGAAAAAACGAAATCTGATGACAATGCTTCAAATCTCACAGGACCAGCGACACTCGGCAAGCAGACAGGAGAAGTGCATCTGACGACAGAACACAGACAACTGACCATGTCACGTGTTCGTTTTTTCCCCACAGGAAACCACTGCTCAACCAATCGCAGGTAACGTTATAGGCTTCCTAGTTTAATGTGGAAGTCATTACAATACCTGTAGGTTGGTCAGCCTGGTGCCCATGAATAACAATGCACATCCACCTGCTCAGCTCAATATGATCAAGAAATGCACGTAAAATTTTAATTGGTCGGTTTATTTGCTGATTTGTAATAGAAAACTGTTTCAGCTGCAGATTGTCTTTTTTATCAGATTTGAAAATGTTATAAAAAATTAAACTCAATATTTTTTTCAGTTTTTTAAGCATCCCATCCTAGTTGCCTGTTACAACAGCCAAAGCTGCGTAATCAAAGCATGGAAAATAAATACGTGCATACGCACATTACATTAATTAGGTAAAGATATTCTTCATTGGTTTAGTTTAAACATAATTTATTTAGAATTGGATCAGACAGTTTGAACAACATGATTTAGGATCCTCACCACAACAGACTTTATATACTATTTACAAAAACATTTACAGTAAGAATAGACCATAACTACACAAGCTGACAAGTTTTACTACAAGAATACGTTTGACATTAGTAGAAAATGACGGTTAGAAAATATTAATGTACGAATATTTAAGACTGATGCATTTCATATCAGATGGAAACTACTGGAAGCGTTTAGTAAGTAATATGAAGTCATGTATACATTGGAATATTTTACAGTTAGCAACATAGTTAAATTCATCTTTTCCGAATAATAACAACTTCAACAGATCATTATTTCCTAAGGCAGCTATATTAAGGTTTTCGCGCAGAAGTATTTCATTTAATTTATCAAACATAACAACCCTAGTTTGTTGATACAATGGGCAGTGCAACAAAAATGTTCAACAGACTCAAATCGAAATCCACAGTTACAATTCGGCAATATTGGATGACCGTTATTATCTTTACAGCCTTTCGAGAAAAGGTCATAGTTTAGCTGAGAAAATCCGATTCTCATGCGCGTATGATGCAGTGAAATTGGAGGTTTATCAAATGAAAAATGTTTCTTACGCAACGAAAAACTTAAATGAAATTTGAGCTTTTGTTTGAATTGTGAAATGGATGTAATTTCACGAATGTTCTGTGGTAAGTTTTTCCACCACAGAATTCTTCATCGATGACCTATCATTTTGCTTTAATCGTAAGCAAGTTTGAATTGATTTCGCAAAAAACCTTATATCATGCACATATCCTTGCGTATAATAATTTAGTGCTATTTGAAAAGATTTGCTTGACGAGTTCCTATAATATGATAAGTTGCATAAAGGCGCATTTTCAGGAATCGCCGATAAATCACTTGACATGATTTTATATATCAATTATCCATGATTTACACGTAGCGACTTGCAGAAAGTGAAAGTTTGTGAGGACGTGTGTCACGCTGTCAATGCGGGCGGGGCTAGACGCTACGTCATCAAGGTGGATGTGGCTAAATGCTACGTCATCAAGGCGGGCGGGGCTAAACGCCACTCGCGATTTGTGTATTGTACATAGAATTAGACGGTGCGTCCTCATTATCTATATCTATGGTATTGTACCACATTCCAGAGAAGAGCGATTTAACAAGGCCTACGTCACTTTTAATTTATTGAAAATTTTATGCGATTATTTATCTTTAGTAAAACTATGTGGATTTAGTTTCCGCAAACATGTAAATAAGTATTATTGATATAATAAATAATACTTTAAACAGGTGCTGCAACCTGTAGGCGATACAGCCATAATTTAGTATATTTTTACAACTTACTTCTCCGATACTAAAGAAAAACTGTAACAATTTTATAAACCTTTTTACGGTGCACGAAAATTTCTAGTACACAATCTTTCTGGGCATAACTACCCATATTCTGTTAACACGTTTTAGCACCCCAGAGAATGCGAAGCTCAATGACAGGATCTCCTACTAACCTTGAGCAATTGTGGAGGGATTGAAACCTATCTTACTCTCAATGATAATATTCTGAGAGAAGATTCTGACCGTAAAGGCTGCAGCAGCATGGCAGATAAAACCCAATGGTCACCCTGGCAGTGGCGGATTATGATTTTATGGGCCTT
>JAQGDQ010000850.1:75000-87445 GCA_030141605.1 Tubiluchus corallicola
ATTGGCTCTTTTGTTACTTTGCATGGTTGAATAATTGAGCGGTTAGATGATTTATTTACCAATCCACCAACCGCCTGGTCGACTAACTAGCCAACCGGCAAGCAAATTTCTGAACTTTAAAAAATATCAGTACTAACCTATTATATATAATAATCACAGTTTCACATAGGGAGACGTCAGTCATTATTGGATAAAAAAAAACTGGTAGTCACGTTTTCGGTCTGAAAGTTTGAAACGTGGCAATATGACCTCTTCACTAACATTCCTGGGGTCAGAAAGATGAAAAGTGTTTGCCAAGCCCATGTTATATCAAACTACAATTTTATATAATTACGGCAAATTATGGTAACTCGCCAGATCTTTTGCAATAAAAGCACAAAGTTGCTCATTTCAAAATACAACAATTAGACGTGATAGTTTAACTTACTTAGAAAGATTTACCAACAATTTTTCCACATATCTGAACATCGTAACAATGAGAAATGGAACCGATGACCTTGGAAAGTTTTATCAATCAAAACCGTTTTATTTTGGCAATCAAGATATTCTTCCTCAGGTGAAATGAAATGAACTAGATGTGGAATGTTGTCAAACTTAATCTACATTATCAGTTCAAAAGCGTAAACAACATTGTTAAGAAAAATTCAAGTATCTAAACCTGCTTACCAAAATTACATCGTCGGCTAAAGAGGAAGACAGGATGATTTTTCATATACTACCCCATTTTCAAGTCCGATAAAAACTATACATTTTAACACAATTAATACTGCAAAAGCGTTTCTGATAATTAAATAATAGATTAAAAACTTAATTAACAGCAGACAAACCAAACTATTGATGGCATCACAAACTAACATAATTCGCAACAGCAAAAATATTCCACGAGCGTGTTGCACGTGTTTGTGAAAGTAAAAATTGAAGTGCTGTGCTACTGTAGGATTTTCAGTGTGTCGTACTAAAACTAGGCAAGTTTTAAGATAAAAATTCACATTTCAAATTTATCGCTGCACTTACGTATTAGCTGTCGAACGTGTGCAGTTCGTCACAAACCAACACATCTGAACTGAGTGGTACAGCATCTGTTTTTTATGCAATGCGTTAACGCAATGCAGGCCCTAGTGCCCGTCTACTTAGCGAATGGCGAAGTGCAGGTAACAGTGAGGAACTAGTGACGTGAACGTGAAATTGTGCTTGTGTGGTAATAATTCTTTCACGTAAATCATTTTTGGAAAAAATAGTATGTTTCTTTTCAATAATTTAAAGAGCAGTTTGTTTTGATCTACAGTTTCAGATTGGGTCCAGCTTTTGCTTTAAGAATCACAGGTTGGTGATCATCTAGCAAACATAAACAACCAGGAGAAAGAAGTAGTAAAAGAAGAAATAAGAAAACTGAAGAAAACCAAATGAAAGCATGAATGAGTTTTAGACTGCGAGGCACCAGTAGGTACGCACGAATGCAAAGCGGGAAAAAATAACTTCACATTGGCAAAGTATGAAGGTCAATCGTGGATGCTAAAAGCGTGCCAGATGTATAAGTTAGTTAAGCAAACAGTTGGTCTTGTAAAAATAACACCTCATGAGTCTGTGTTATGCCTTATAACTCATGCCGTGGTGTAACACTTGGTGTAAAAAAACTGGGGAAATTTCCCGTTACTCTAAGCTAGTGGCGAATGAACAATACTCGGGATGGTGCTTAATGATGCTGTGAATAAATCGTGCAATAAAGTAACGAAAGAAAAGAAAAGAAAGGAAACGGAAAGAAAAGGAGAAGAGAAGGGAAGGTAAGGGCAGGGAAGGAAAGGAAAGGAAAGGAAAGAAACGGAAATGAAAAGAAATGAAATGAAAAGATAAAAACGGAAAAGAAAACACCAGAAAAGAAGAGAAGAAAAGGGAAGAGAAGAGAGCAGAGGAGAGGAGAGGAGAGGAGAAGAGAGGAGAGGAGAGGAGAAGGGAAGGGAATTGAAGAGAAGAGAAGAGAAGAGAAGAGAAGAGAAGGAGGAGAGGAGAGGGAGAGGAGGAGGAAGGAGGAAGAGAAGGAGAAAGGGAGGAAGGAGAGGAGGAGAGGAGGAGAGAAGAGAAGAGAAGAAAGGAGAGAAGAGGAAAGGAGAGAAGAGGAGAGGAGAGGAGAGAAGAGAAGAGAAGAGAAGAGAAGAGAAGAGAAGAGAAGAGAAGAGAAGAGAAGAGAAGAGAAGAGAAGAGAAGAGAAGAGAAGAGAAGAGAAGAGAAGAGAAGAGAAGAGAAGAGAAGAGAAGAGAAGAGAAGAGAAGAGAAGAGAAATATCAGAAAATATACAAGGGGGTGGGGGCGAATTAGAGGATGGTTCCCGATAAAGGAGGCCCCATAATTTTATTAGGTTAGCGCCCCGAAATATCAAAACCCGGCCCTTTTGTTAATCAATCATTACATATTAATGTCTGTAATACACTGTCTTGTGTACTCACATGTTACATGTCAATGATAATATTATCTAGAATCAAACAATATCTTCAACTCTCGGTCTCCCTGAGCAAGATATGATACATAAGAAGCTATTGAAAAACAGTAGACAATTCTGTACTGTTTGACTTTCATACCTCCTTCACATTAGTTGAGTAATGATGATTCGATCGTTTGAAAACTAAGAAAAACGCGTGATCAATTTCAAAGCGTTTACATTAAAATTTATTTAACTTTATTTATGATAGAACCAGAGGCGCATTAACCAATAGGGTAACTGAGCTATAACCTAGGGCGCCAAAGTTTGAGGGGGGGTCACATTTTAGAAAAAAGTCTTATTCTCCTCGGAAAATGTGTATTTTCATATTCATGAAAAGTGTACACTTTCTAACACACCACAAGCAGTTAGTGGGTGCAGATTTTATATGTTTGCCACATAACGAACAGGTACAAGGTAATAAACAACAAAACAGTTGCGCAGCCTGCTCAAATATAAGCGCTGTGCAGACACATGTAATTAATAATGACCATGTAGAAACAAGGTTAATAGTGTTTCTAATACACCACAAGTAATTGTTTAATCGTCTCATTACATAAACAACCATAAATTCACAATAGAGATGGGCGGGACAGAACTATCAGCTTAGGGCGTCGTAAGGTGTTGATACGCCCCAAGAGTCTATGATAGAATCATACAACACACGGGCCTAGAACCGCCCTGATTCGCTGGCATTTGATATACTTCGACATTTTGATACATCAGTTAGCAAATGTATCAGCGTTCTAACGACTAGAGATTAAACATTGACGTCATTCGTCTAGATTAATTGAGATTTTGGAAGTTCGTGTCAACAAAACTGTGCGACTATACGGTTTGTTGACTATGAGTTTAGCCTGTCTACATAAATTTGTATTTCTTGTTAGCTTTGATTATATCGTCATTAATTTTACATGTTTGCGATATATTTACTTCTGTAGGTATGTGATGACCCTGATCTTGTATTTCCTCTAGGTGAATCAAAGAGGGGCATGCTGCGTTAGTTTTACATCTCATTACAGAAGGGAGCTAGCATCATAGTCACTTAATGTATGGATGCAGATCGGCCTAAGGCGGGTGTTAAAAATACGGGGGACTATGGCCTATTTGCATTCTATACACTCATTGATCAGAAGAAAAAGAAAGATCAAATGGCAGACATTAAAATAATTAATCAAACAATTTAATTATCAACAAATTCCAAAGTGATTCGATTTAAGCAAAAGTTCAGTAATAACAAAGATATAGCAATATTGACAAAGCTTCGGGGGGGCAGACAAGAGTGGGTCAGACGGAATTCAAAAGGGGGTTTGTTAGTAGGTGCCTAACAACAAATATCAGTAATTAATAACACAATTAACTATCACTGCCAGTAGCTAAATATCAGTTAATTGAACATACAGTATGAATAGGCCTTAATGTTGCATAAGCATAATGTGAGAACTATTAAATGTAGGGCCTAACATGACAAGGCAGTTATAAAAAAACCTCTAAACGTCGTATAGGCTACTCACGACTCTACAGTTAACACAGAGAAGTTTATACAGTTTGTTAACTCGGATTTGCTAAGCTAAAATGTTGAATGATACCTCAATTACTTTTTCATAATTAATTATGATAGCTTCTACATTTGATTAAATACGTAATAGTCATTTAGTTACTTGTTGTCTAAGTATCTCTTGCTAATTTTGAAAGTGAATAAGGGTAAGGAATATGGTTGGGATTAGGGTTAGCGTTAGGGTCAGGCTAAGGCTTAGGCTTTAGCTTAGGATTAGGGTTACGATTAGGGTTGGGATTAGGATTACGATTAGGATTACGGTTAGGGTTAGGAGTAGGGTTTGGGTAAGGGTTAGGATTAGGGTTAGGGTTAGGGTTAGGAGGTTTGGGTAAGGGTTAGGGCTAGGGTTAGGGTAAGAGTAAGGTTAGGGTTAAGCTTAGGGTTAGGGTTAGGTTAGGGGTAAGGGCGAGGGTTGTAATTAGGCTTATGCTTAGTGTTAGGCTTTTGGTTAGGGTTAGGAGTAGGGTTTGCGTAAGGGTTAGGGTAAGGGTAAGGTTAGGGTTAAGCTTAGGGTTAGGGTTAGGGTTAGGTTAGGGGTAAGGATGAGGGTTGGAATTAGGCTTATGCTTAGTGTTATGCTTAGGCTTAGGATTAGGGTTAGGGTTAGCATTAGGGTTAAGCTTAGGGTTAGGGTTAGCGTTAAGCTTAGGGTTGGGTTACGTTTGGACTTAGGGTTATGGTTTAGGTTAAGGCTGGGTTTAGGGCTGTGCTGATGGTTAGGGTTAAGGATAAGGTTAGAGTATTTATATTATGTGTGAAGTTGTAAACTCGCCCCCAAATACTTCATTAAACTTACTAACGTAGCTGTTTTACAGTATATCTTTTTGTTGTTTACACTTTAGTCTATATGTTCATGCTGAAAATTTATCAGTTTGTTTAACAAATTTACAACCGGGAAACCACGTAAAGTAATAGACCAAATTACATCAACACATTGTGAGCTCGATGCGAACAATTCTTTTTTGTTCGAATTCGATTCGAACCTAAAATTATTAATTCGAATAATTCAGCGCTTCATTGACGTCAGGGGCGTCGTGCACCAAAAAAAATTAGGGGAGCCCGACTGTAGATAATGTCCGAACTTTACTGTTTAAAAAACGTATAATTTTGAATTCCCACACCAGTATTTTGCGTGCAAGAAAAACGATTTATTTATTCCCAACTGGCATTTAACTTAAAGCTATAGCTGCAGAAATTTAATTAAAATTAAAAATTACTTGACTGTTGATAATGACTAAATTTTTTCTAAGTGTAAGGAGACACACCACAATTTAATCAGAGAGAATCGGCTTTCTAATCCAGCTAACACTGCAAGTGTTTATATAGGAAAGGGGGAAGCAATATCATTGGTCCAGTGGATTGGCCAATGGCCAATTACCTAGCGGCATAGCCACGAGAGCAGAGGATAATCAATGCAACAATTGGACATTAGATTCAATCAATAATCATACCTATGTGTGTATATGTAATCGCATATCATGCCTACAGTTGGAGATTTCACCGTTCCTCAAAATTTTACACCTTATTGGTCTCATTACAAGCCGCCGAAACACTTAAAATTTTTGACATTTTATAAACAATTGGGAGGGGGAGGCGTGCAATTAGCACAATTTAGCTGTGATTTCTGTGCTCAATTTTAGACAGGGGGACAAATTCTTCACCTTTTACTGTAGAACAAAACCCGGGGAATATGCGTGCCCTGTGAATTCTAATTCGATTCCAATTCGAAAATGTCGAAATACTATTTGATCCGAGTTCAAAACTCAAAAATGTAATTCGAATTCGCTGTCTGGTGGAGAATGCTCGCCCCTATCGTATAGAAACATATCTTCCTAATTAGTCTAGCATAAATTTGACTTTTAATTTCAATAAACTTATATATTACAAAAATATATAAATTAAACTTACTTGAAACATATAACCGATGACTCAATCATGATTTGTTGTTTTTCATTTTCAAAACTTGTATAGTATAATAATATTTTTAATACTTCCCACCCGTATTTATATTTGTATATATTGTAATGTTGTATCGGTATATATTGTAATTTTTTCGTAACTAATTCTAGTGGCCTACCATAAGCTAGCTTCTTAGGTCTCTAGCGCAGTATTTATGAATTGTATCATATTTTTGTATTAACAAAACCTTATGCACATGTAATGTAATGTATATGTATATGTTTATTGCGAGATAAATCTATTAAAATCTAATCTAATCTAATCTAAACTTGAGCCAAAGCAAATTTTCGAACCAAGAAACTTTCTAAACGAACTATATTTCATGCGCAAAGCTTATTCGGTTATTTCAAAGAATAAATTTGATAAATAAAGTTGGACGAACGCATTCTTAAACTCATAGTTTCTTACTAAACCGACAGCTACATACTTACAAAACACACACCTTCAATTTACGCTTATAATGTAAAATAGGTAACTATTATTGCACGCACAAGTGCATATCATTATCATAATGAGTTCATTCATGATTTCAGTACTGCGCATATTATTATGATAATTTATGCCAAAGAACGCGAAACTATATTATGTTTAGTGTAATTATTCCATTACAAAAATATTGCCACGATTACTATAAGCTTATTAACTATCTAAAGAAAGAATCGTTATCAAACTGGCGTATTTTCAACGCGTTTTTGCAACAAGTTACAAAACCAGGTACGTCTGTAGCTGCTGTAGTTCAATAAAATACTTTACATTTGAGTAAGAATTTTTATGACTTACTTACCTGCTGTTATCACCCATAGAAATGAAATTAGAATGCAGAAAATCAAGTATAGATCCATTACAAGTAGAAGCAGTTCAATGAAGATCGTAAATAGTTCACGTAACAGTTCACGTAAATAGACGTGCGCTCATCGAGTGCCGGTGTTTTTAAATTTCGAACCTCGGTGCATGGAGAGCGCATGCGCGCGCAATTTCTCTTAAACTTCGACTTGAGGCGAGTTTAATTGCGAGTCTTTGGTAACCAGCGCACGTTTTTAAACGATTATTCAGGTTGACGAACTATTTATGAACTTACCCACCTGTTGACTAACCTAACCGATTTGTTCAAGTCTTTTTGGGACAGCAAATCTGGTTAATCATCGCGTAGCATGATTTTAGTCTACCTACCTACTTAGCTACATATCACCAGCACTGTCAGAGTTAGACATATTATAACACCAGACAGCACTGTCAGAGTTAGACATATTATAACACCAGACAGCACTGTCACACTTAGACATATTATAACACCAGCCAGCACTGTCAGAGTTAGACATATTATAACACCAGCCAGCACTGTCAGAGTTAGACGTATTATAACACCAGACAGCACTGTCAGAGTTAGACATATTATAACACCAGACAGCACTGTCAGAGTTAGACGTATTATAACACCAGCCAGCACTGTCAGAGTTAGACGTATTATAACACCAGACAGCACTGTCAGAGTTAGACATATTATAACACCAGACAGCACTGTCAGAGTTAGACATATTATAACACCAGGGAGCACTGTCAGAGTTAGACATATTATAACACCAGACAGCACTGTCAAACTTAGACATATTATAACACCAGCCAGCACTGTCAGAGTTAGACATATTATAACACCAGCCAGCACTGTCAGAGTTAGACATATTATAACACCAGCCAGCACTGTCAGAGTTAGACATATTATAACACCAGCCAGCACTGTCAGAGTTAGACATATTATAACACCAGACAGCACTGTCAGAGTTAGACATATTATAACACCAGCCAGCACTGTCAGAGTTAGACGTATTATAACACCAGACAGCACTGTCAGAGTTAGACATATTATAACACCAGACAGCACTGTCAGAGTTAGACATATTATAACACCAGGGAGCACAGTCAAACTTAGACATATTATAACACCAGACAGCACAATCAAACTTAGACATATTATAACACCAGACAGCACTGTCAAACTTAGACATATCATAACACCAGACGGCACTGTCAAATTTAGACATATTATAACACCAGACAGCACTATCAGAGTTAGACATATTATAACACCAGACAGCACTGTCAAACTTAGACATATTATAACACCAGACAGCACTGTCAAACTTAGACATATTTTCTCATTTAATCAATACCTCATGTCATCCGACTTACCAACTGCTCGCAGGCCATTCAGCTGAACTGACAAAAAGCAACTGACCACTGACTGACCAAGCAACTGACTCACAAATTGAATGATTAACCAATCGCTTAAGCAACTAAAGACACAGCTAACTGAAGAACAGAGTTAGACATATTATAACACCAGCCAGCACTGTCAGAGTTAGACATATTATAACACCAGGCAGCACTGTCAGAGTTAGACACATTATAACACCAGACAGCACTGTCAGAGTTAGACACATTATAACACCAGACAACACTGTCAGAGTTAGACGTATTATAACACCGGACAACACTGTCAGAGTTAGACATATTATAACACCAGCCAGCACTGTCAGAGTTAGACATATTATAACACCAGACAGCACTGTCAGAGTTAGACGTATTATAACACCAGCCAGCACTGTCAGAGTTAGACGTATTATAACACCAGACAGCACTGTCAGAGTTAGACATATTATAACACCAGACAGCACAATCAAACTTAGACATATTATAACACCAGACAGCACTGTCAAACTTAGACATATCATAACACCAGACGGCACTGTCAAATTTAGACATATTATAACACCAGACAGCACTATCAGAGTTAGACATATTATAACACCAGACAGCACTGTCAAACTTAGACATATTATAACACCAGACAGCACTGTCAAACTTAGACATATTATAACACCAGCCAGCACTGTCAGAGTTAGACATATTATAACACCAGCCAGCACTGTCAGAGTTAGACATATTATAACACCAGACAGCACTGTCAGAGTTAGACGTATTATAACACCAGCCAGCACTGTCAGAGTTAGACGTATTATAACACCAGACAGCACTGTCAGAGTTAGACATATTATAACACCAGACAGCACTGTCAGAGTTAGACATATTATAACACCAGGGAGCACAGTCAAACTTAGACATATTATAACACCAGACAGCACAATCAAACCTAGACATATTATAACACCAGACAGCACTGTCAAACTTAGACATATCATAACACCAGACGGCACTGTCAAATTTAGACATATTATAACACCAGACAGCACTATCAGAGTTAGACATATTATAACACCAGACAGCACTGTCAAACTTAGACATATTATAACACCAGACAGCACTGTCAAACTTAGACATATTTTCTCATTTAATCAATACCTCATGTCATCCGACTTACCAACTGCTCGCAGGCCATTCAGCTGAACTGACAAAAAGCAACTGACCACTGACTGACCAAGCGACTGACTCACAAATTGAATGATTAACCAATCGCTTAAGCAACTAAAGACACAGCTAACTGAAGACCAGCTGTCCAGTCAATTGAAAATCTAACCTAACTAGCCAGCCAAGCATACCAAGCCGCTAGTTATCAAACTGGTCAGCCAACTAACCAACCATCCATCCAACCAATCATCCCTTAATTTCGAAATAGTCAATAAATAAACTTTAATGTCTAATGATTTTTTACTGCTTTTTTGTCTACATGTACGTCAGCTTACAATTCTAGTATGAACTTTCTCCAGTAGATGGCAGCACTCGCTTGCACTGGTATTTTCAGACGAAGAAGGAAACAGCGCAGTTGGACAGAAGCCCAGCTAGACCAGCTGCCGCTGCCTTTCTATTATTAATTGGGTGCCTCTCCACTAGATGGCAGCACGCGCCTGCACTGGTATTTTCAGACGAAGAAGGAAACAGCGCAGTTGGACAGAAGCCCAGCTAGACCAGCTGCCGCTGCCTTTCTGTTTTTAACTGGGTGCCTCTACACTAGATGGCAGCACATGCCTGCACTTGTATTTTCAGACGAAGAAGGAAACAGCGCAGTTGGACAGAAGCCCAGCTAGACCAGCTGCCGCTGCCTTTCTGTTATTAATTGGGTGCCTCTCCACTAGATGGCAGCACATGCATGCACTGGTATTTTCAGACGAAGAAGGAAACAGCGCAGTTGGACAGAAGCCCAGCCAGACCAGCTGCCGCTGCCTTTCTGTTATTAATTGGGTGCCTCTACACTAGATGGCAGCACATGCATGCACTGGTATTTTCAGACGAAGAAGGAAACAGCGCAGTTGGACAGAAGCCCAGCTAGACCAGCTGCCGCTGCCTTTCTGTTATTAATTGGGTGCCTCTCCACTAGATGGCAGCACATGCATGCACTGGTATTTTCAGACGAAGAAGGAAACAGCGCAGTTGGACAGAAGCCCAGCCAGACCAGCTGCCGCTGCCTTTCTGTTATTAATTGGGTGCCTCTACACTAGATGGCAGCACATGCATGCACTGGTATTTTCAGATGAAGAAGGAAACAGCGCAGTTGGACAGAAGCCCAGCTAGACCAGCTGCCGCTGCCTTTCTGTTATTAATTGGGTGCCTCTCCACTAGATGGCAGCACGCGCCTGCACTGGTAGTTTCAGACGAAGAAGGAAACAGCGCAGTTGGACAGAAGCCCAGCTAGACCAGCTGCCGCTGCCTTTCTGTTATTAATTTGGTGCCTCTCCACTAGATGGCAGCACATGCCTGCACTGGTATTTTCAGACGAAGAAGGAAACAGCGCAGTTGGACAGAAGCCCAGCTAGACCAGCTGCCGCTGCCTTTCTGTTATTAATTTGGTGCCTCTCCACTAGATGGCAGCACATGCCTGCACTGGTATTTTCAGACGAAGAAGGAAACAGCGCAGTTGGACAGAAGCCCAGCTAGACCAGCTGCCGCTGCCGTTCTGTTATTAATTTGGGTGCCTCTACACTAGATGGCAGCACATGCATGCACTGGTATTTTCAGACGAAGAAGGAAACAGCGCAGTTGGACAGAAGCCCAGCTAGACCAGCTGCCGCTGCCTTTCTGTTATTAATTTGGGTGCCTCTACAAGTTCGACTGTCTAAATATACACAGCAAACAACTCGGAGAGGTCTTACAACAAGCTTTCCTAGCGATTTGTGTCCGACTTGTAAATCCTAAACGTGAGTACGAGTTTTTATGTACCTAATTAACCTATTTTAATACAAGAAACTATAGTCAGGCTGTTATACTAGACCTAAATTATCACATATAATATATTATGTAATATAATGTATTAATATATATTATATTATATATAATATTAGTATATATTACATATAATAATATATATAATTAATATATATATATATATATACATATCTATATTATATATATTATATAATGTATTATATTACATATTATATAATTAAATAATATATATAATTAATTAAGTATATAATATTTAATTATATAATATATAATATAATATAATACATTATATAATATAAAAGGTTTGATAATGTAAAAAAGAAAACCTTGTAAAGTAATAGTAATAGTAATAGTAATAGTAATAGTAATAGTAATAGTAATAGTAATAGTAATAGTAATAGTAATAGTAATAGTAATAGTAATAGTAATAGTAATAGTAATAGTAATAGTAATAGTAATAGTAATAGTAATAGTAATAGTAATAGTAATAGTAATAGTAATAGTAATAGTAATAGTAATAGTAATAGTAATAGTAATAGTAATAGTAATAGTAATAGTAATAGTAATAGTAATAGTAATAGTAATAGTAATAGCAATAGTAATAGTAATAGCAATAGTAATAGTAATAGCAATAGTAATGGCCTATATAAATGCCTATTCACAGAGGCATCTGTATCTAAAATGACATAATCTTATGTAACATACGTTACTAATAATAGTTTTGAAACATTACCAAAAATTTTGTTAATGCAAGTTGTTATATTACAAAAATATATATTATTATTATATAATATCATAAAAGTAATAAGCTAATATATAAAAACGCATGTAACACGACCTCCTACATGTAGGAGGAATTTGATAATGTAAATATATAATATTATAATATATATATATAATAAAAGAGTTGTAATGATGATGATGATGATGATGATGATGATGATGATGATGATGATGATGATGATGATGATGATGATGATAATAATAATAACAATACATTACATTATTATTCGTTGATGCTTAGGCCTATTATTAATTAATCTTGATGTGTGTTTAGTTGCTATTTGAAATGCCTAAAAAATTGAATAGGTTTTGTTTGTTTAGCTTCATAGTAACTGCGCATAGATAACTGCGCAAGTTTTGTAATCATAATTTTAGCTGAGTATGACGTCATGTAAAACCTAAGACGAAGTTTTGAGTTCATAAATTCATAGTTTTCGCTGAGTATGACGTCATGTAAAACCTAAGACGAGGTTTTGAGTTCATAAATTCATAGTTTT
>JAQGDQ010002138.1:0-13507 GCA_030141605.1 Tubiluchus corallicola
AGTTGTAGTTGTAGTTGTAGTTGTAGTTGTAGTTGTAGTTGTAGTTGTAGTTGTAGTTGTAGTTGTAGTTGTAGTTGTAGTTGTAGTTGTAGTTGTAGTTGTAGTTGTAGTTGTACTTGTAGTTGTAGTTGTAGTTGTAGTTGTAGTTGTAGTTGTAGTTGTAGTTATAGTTATATATTATAGGTATATGTTGCTTATAATTGACTAGATATACGTGCTTATACCTAGAAAACATGACAAGTCGTTACAGAATGAAAAGTAAACTAAGACAGCTCACCTCGAACGTTTGACGTGGCTTGTGGAACATCAACAGTCACTCTTCCAGATATCGTGTCTCCAGCTTCGTAGACTGGCACGCCATCCACCCATTCCGAAGATGCATCGAGTCGCTTCGAATCTGGGTGCAACTCTAGTCTTACTATGACTTTCATTATTCTACAAAAAACTGGATGATAGCGTCCTTACATTGAAGTGGTTTACTCTACTGGTTAAGCATTGTTGCTCAAAAAAATACCTGCAACGCTCGTAGTTTCTTCAGCCTGTTTAGCAATCTTACCAAGACAGAATTTACGCAGTTTGTTCGAATGGTTGAGTGGTTGTTCAGTCAATCAATCACTAAGTCAGTTTTAGTGAAGGGAGCCGGTACATAGCCTATTTTAATACCAGCCCCCAGTAGTCATTCAGTCAGTAAACCAATCAATCAATCAATCAATCAATCAATCAATCAATCAATCAATCAATCAATCAATCAATCAATCAATCAATCAATCAATCAATCAATCAATCAATCAATCAATCAATCAATCAATCTTTTTTCAATCAATCAATCAATCAATCAATCAATCAATCAATCAATCAATCAATCAATCAATCAATCAATCAATCAATCAATCAATCAATCATTCAATCAATCAATCAATCAATCAATCAATCAATCAATCAATCAATCAATCAATCAATCAATCAATCAATCAATCAATCAATCAATCAATCAATCAATCAATCAATCAATCAATCAGACAATTAATCATTAAGTCAGTCATTAGTGGGTATTTATCATGAAGTTTGTTTTCTTACATGTGTAAGCCTATTCAGGCTATTCTATTTATTTACGTGCTGTGCTGCATGACAAATATGACGTCACCGCTGCAGCTTCTGAGTGGGTAAAGACCTGGCACCGTGATTAAACATCTTCGGCCAGGCCCAGACGTGTGTCCTTTTTAGTAACGCCTGTGGCTTGACATTAGCTCCATCTTACGGGTGCAAACATTAAGAAAACATTATTCTCTTATTTTAAACCAGCTCCAATTATTAACACGACATAATTGACAATTAAAAGAAATGAATCTTTGATAAAAAAATTTTATGATTTTGCCAACAATCTTTTATTATTAAGAATTTTATTGCAGTGAACAACAAAATTTAAAAGACACAAAGTCCGTGATGGCAGTATACAGTCATTTGCAAAAGTTTAAGACCAAGCTCGAGTTTTCGGGATTCAGTCTTCACGCAAGACGGAGCTCCTTGTCACAGATCGAAGGTGACCACCAATTTCCTCAGGGAGAAGAACATCGCCGTACTTGAATGGCCTGGAAACAGCCCGGACCTCAATCCGATAGAGAATCTCTATGAGATACTGAAGGATAAGGTAGCAGACAGGTAGCCATCAAGTGCTGAAGACTTGCGAAGAGTTATCAAGGACGTTTGGGTTAAAGAAATTACTTCCGAGTTGTGCCAAAACCTAATTTCCAGTATGCCTCTTAGAATGAAGGCAGTGATTGACAACTTCGGCAGCCATACAAAGTACTAAAATGTTCAAGAACTGTGACTATTTTTGGATTAAAACATACAAACTATGCTGTAGTATATTTTTCTAGAAGAATGAATGAATAGTTTTTAGATGGAACCGTGTTAAACGATGGTTTTGTCAATTTTCTTGAAAAAATCACTTTGGTTTTAAACTTTTGAAAATGATTGTAGAGTTGACGATACTCCTACATGGATGAACAGTTAAATATACATTAAGATAAATATAAATAATCTTTATTTAAAATCAGCTTTTGGGTGAAGAATTACCATTAACTCAAAGAGCTATTATCGCCGACTGTAAATAACAACCTACACCTACATAACAGAGAGTATTATTACCCCACTTTTACCCTAAATACCCTAATAATAATAATACTTTACGCTAAATACCACGCGTCAGGCAGGGCAACAGCAGGTACCATTTTTAAAGTCTTTGGTATTACCCAGCCACTGGTTCGAACTCACGACCTCCCAGACGGAAACCAGACGCATTACCACTAGACCGTCTGGTACATTAACTTATACATTACATTATTGCATACATTACATACATTACACACATCACATACATTACATACATTATATACATTACAAAATTTCACAGTGAAAGAACTGATATGATAAACACTAACATTTTGCAAGATCAAAGGGATAAAAGCTTTGAAAAAATAATGAAATCTATTTAAATTAAGTATTAAAATCTATACTAAACATATCTTAAGTGTTTGTGTGGCAGCCTCTCTGCGTCAGGCGAAAATTTGTTGCACTTTCCTTTAATATCTAGCAGAAAATTGATGTGCCATCTGTTTCAGCTTGTTGAGTAGGTTTGAGCAGCAGCAGTCAGACTGCCATGATTTATGTTGACAGGTTTCAGAATTGCTAATATTTTCCTTTCAAGATCTGAGCTTTACGTTGGATCTGCTTCATTAACTTAAGGCAAAACCGGACCTAATCTTAAACTGTAGGTCAAAACGATCTACTCTTTAAAATAATGAAAGGAAACATACTATTTTTCAAAAATGACTTACGTTGAACAATTATTACCACACAAACACAATTTCACGTTCGCGCCTCTAATTCTTCGCTGTTACATGCATTTCGCCAATCTCTAATTAGACGGGCACTAGTGCCTGCATTTCGGAAGCGCATTGCACAACAAACAGGTGCTGTACCTCTCAGTTTAGACATATTATTTCGTGACGAATTGCACACGTTCGACAGCTCATGCGTGAGCACAGCGGTTCATTGGGAAATTAAATTTTTATCTTAAAACTTGCCTACTTTTAGTACAACACACTGAATATCTTACAGCAGCACTGTACTTCAATTTTCGTTTTCGAAACACGTGTAACACGCTCGTGGAATATTTTTCTGTAGAAAATTATGTTAGTCATCAATAGTTGAGCTCGCCCGCCTTTAATTAAGTATTTAATCTATTACATACCGTAAAACGGGGTGAGTTCGCCACCCGAGGGTGAGTTCGCCACCCCTTACGTAATGGCCATTGTAGGTTCGCTGTAACTATTGTTCAGTGTTTAATGAACAGATATCATGATCACCGTCATTATAAACAGCTTGCGACAGTCATCTTCTTTCAATTCGCACTAGAAGTATTCCATTCTGCGCTACATATTATTTGTCTACTATTTCTTGCTACTTAACATACCACGCACCTGCACCCCTGTATCGGGTCATAGATACCAAAATTATACCCCAGAAGCTCTGGAAGCTGCCCTACATGCCGTCAAGAATAACAACAGGACAATCAGCGCAGCGGCGAGACAATTCGGGGTTCCAAGAAAGACCCTTGCTGACAAACTCTCAGGAAGTCATCCGCGGAAGACCGGAGGTCAGCCAGTGTTCTCCGCCGCCGAGGAGCACGAAATCGCCAACACTCCAAGTGACCGCTGAGTGGGGGTTCCCAATGACTGCCATCGATCTCCGACTACTGATTAAGAGTGTTCTTGACGCGAAGGGAGTTCAGGAACGACGATTCAAGCCAAACACCCCTGGAATAGACTTTGTCAAATCATTCGCCCGAAGGAACAATCTGGTTTTCAGAATGGCTGGCAACATCAAGGGCGCCCGCCACAAGATCAGTGCACAAGACGTTCAAGCCTTCCTTGCCAACGTAGAAATTTCTATTTGAAAACTAAAACTAGACATTTTTCATAATTTTTTCATAGGGTGGCGAACTCACCCCCAACCAGCCAATCACAACCAGTTAACTTCAGCTGCCTAGAATGGCATTAAACAGTGTTAAATTGTTGGTGGCGAATTCACCCCACGATAGTGTTTCATTCGAAAGGCAATATAAAGCTTGAACTAAGAAAATCGGTTGGGTAATTCTCTTGCTATGGCAGGAAACGTAAAAAATACCCCTAAAAAGTGGCGAACTCACCCCGTTTTACGGTAATTATTAGAAACGCTTTTACAATATTAATCGTGTTAAAATGTATACTTTTTATCGGACATGAAAATGGGGTAGTATATAAAAAATCATCCTGTCTTCCTTTAATGTTTTCATTAGGCGCAACAATGTAAATGTTGATAATTACTTTGAATTATACGAATAATTACTTTGTTAAACATAAAACATTTTTATCACAATGGGCTGCTTTAAGTTCAAGTAATAATAAGTTTTTTACAGAATAACTGCAACACTAGCACGTGGCGTTAGTAAAATAATCGGTTGAAGTTTATTTATTCTTGTGGTTAAAGCTGCTTGCTGATTATTGTTGTTTATTGCGTGGCGTGTGAGGTAGCCACGATGGGCATGGCAAACTATCAAGACTTTATTTAATAAACTACACATTTATTAAATATTAAACACATAACAAACTCTATTTATTATAGTGGTTAAAGCTGCTTGCTGATTATTGTTGTTTATGGCTTGGCGTGTGAGGAGCCACGATGGGCATGGCAAACTATCAAGATTTTATTTAATAAACTAAACATTTATTAAATATCAAACACAACACGGTAAATATAAGAGGATAGTAATACCAGCCCTCCGTCTTCTAGTCAGTTCCTAATCTCTCTCGAGGTGCCTCAACACTTTTGTCTAACTACCTAATGCGCCGTGAGCTTCTGCGCATAAGGATTGCATCATCAATCTTTACTTCTGAGTCAGCCGGTCGAACATCAGCTGGTCACGTGATGCCACACCTAACTAGGCTTCTATCCACGACGATAGTTTAATCTTGCATCGTCAAGCATTTAATCTTGAATTATTAATTTAATAATTTAATCACCAATTTAATCAAAATCATTATTTAACACAGCTTTCCTTTACTGCGTTTGATGTTTGTTTTGGGGTTATTTAGAGGAATCAGGTAGAAGAAATCAAAACTTATTTGTGAACTCACAGTTTTGTAATTTTATTTTATTAACAAAAATAGAGACTTCTACGGATACCATCAAGATTTTATCGAATTTCGCTATACACGGCAGCAGTTTCTCACAGAAAATATTAATGGCGCTTGCCAATCTAGTGACAATTTTGAATAGAAAATTACGTATGATAAGACGATGGCAAATTTCGTTAAGTTTTTTCGCATTTCACATAATTTTTGCCTTATCATTAGTTTGATTAGAGTCTATTTGTGATGCAGTCTTGTATAATGGTGCTGTAATGTGGACATTCTGTCATGCATAATGGTGCTGTAATGTGGACATTCTGTCATGTATAATGGTGCTGTAATGTGGACATTCTGTCATGCATAATGGTGCTGTAATGTGGACATTCTGTCATGCATAATGGTGCTGTAACGTGGACATTCTGTCATGTATAATGGTGCTGTAATGTGGACATTCTGTCATGTATAATTGTGCTGTAATGTGGACATTCTGTCATGTATAATGGTGCTGTAATGTGGACATTCTGTCATGTATAATGGTGCTGTAATGTGGACATTCTGTCATGTATAATGGTGCTGTAATGTGGACATTCTGTCATGCATAATGGTGCTGTAATGTGGACATTCTGTCATGCATAATGGTGCTGTAATGTGGACATTCTGTCATGTATAATGGTGCTGTAATGTGGACATTCTGTCATGTATAATGGTGCTGTAATGTGGACATTCTGTCATGTATAATGGTGCTGTAATGTGGACATTCTGTCATGTATAATGGTGCTGTAATGTGGACATTCTGTCATGTATAATGGTGCTGTAATGTGGACATTCTGTCATGTATAATGGTGCTGTAATGTGGACATTCTGTCATGTATAATGGTGCTGTAATGTGGACATTCTGTCATGCATAATGGTGCTGTAATGTGGACATTCTGTCATGTATAATGGTGCTGTAATGTGGACATTCTGTCATGTATAATGGTGCTGTAATGTGGACATTCTGTCATGTATAATGGTGCTGTAATGTGGACATTCTGTCATGTATAATGGTGCTGTAATGTGGACATTCTGTCATGTATAATGGTGCTGTAATGTGGACATTCTGTCATGTATAATGGTGCTGTAATGTGGACATTCTGTCATGTATAATGGTGCTGTAATGTGGACATTCTGTCATGTATAATGGTGCTGTAATGTGGACATTCTGTCATGTATAATGGTGCTGTAACGTGGAATCATTTACCCAGTGAAATAAAACAAGCCAGTAATATAAATAAATTTAAGAAACTTTTAAAAAAATATTTACTAGAAAATATGTGATTTTATTAATGATGTAAGATGCAATTTTTTTACCATAATTATACAATTTTATCGTACTAATCAACTTTTAATCTTTTTACCGGCACTTTTAATTTATTTGCACCTACTTGTTTGTTTATATTGTACTAACCATATACTATGTACTTTTCAATTTTAGCAGTAATTTTACTTTCTGTACATAGTCGACATGTTTTACTATGTTTTTAATGGACATATAAGCCGCTTGACTTCAGTTCATAGATGTATTATAAATAAATAAATAAATAAATAAATAAATAAATAAATGAATAAATAAATAAATATTTTACAATTTTAAACAAAATAATACTTACCAAAACGATGAACGACATACGCAGAACGTCTAACAGGCCTGTATTTCCACTGTCACCTTTGCACCAATGGCAGTCACTCACGGAAACTTTGAAGAGCAAAACTATTTCGTCGTCCCATTGTCAACAACAGTCAACTTGAAGAAATTAATTACAGGTTGAGTCTTGCTAAAGGCAAGGTGGACTGGATTCCAAAGATACTGCAACCCGAAACTGCTTAAACTTTAACTAAATAAACTAAGAGTAGATTGTTTTGACCTACAGTTTAAGTTTGGGTACGGTTTCTATTTAAAATCAAATACTGAACCTACAGCAGTAAGTACGCGTATATTATGTCCCTAAAAAGTGGTTTCTTGATTGATGTTGATAAAATTACATATTACATTAAAATTACGTAATTATCTCGATTAAATGACGAAGAGGTTGTTGGTTTTCATCTTTGTTTATTTGTTTGTTATTAAAATGCGCTCAGCAACTAAATATGTCCAATAGAAAATAATGATTATTGATTCAATTCAATTCAATTTTAATTTATTTATCTCTTTATAATACTACAATAAAACGTGATTAATAAAAGAATCGCTAATAAGTTTTGAAGAATGGTTAAAATGTATAGATAGATCTAGAACTAGAGAAAGGACAGCGAAAAGACAAATCAAATCAACTCAATTCAATTACAATTTATTTATCTCTTTATAGTGCTACAATAAAACATGATTAATAAAAGAATCTGTAGTATGTTTTGAAGAATGGTTAAAATGTATAGATAGATCTAGAACTAGAGAAAGGATAGCGAAAAGACAATTCAATTCAACTCAATTCAATTTTAATTTATTTATCTCTTTATAATACTACAATAAAATATGATTAATAAAAGAATCTCTAATAAGTTTTGAAGAATGGTTAAAATGTATAGATAGATCTAGAACTAGAGAAAGGATAGCGAAAAGACAAATCAAATCAACTCAATTCAATTACAATTTATTTATCTCTTTATAGTGCTACAATAAAACATGATTAATAAAAGAATCTGTAGTATGTTTTGAAGAATGGTTAAAATGTATAGATAGATCTAGAACTAGAGAAAGGATAGCGAAAAGACTATTCAATTCAACTCAATTCAATTTTAATTTATTTATCTCTTTATAATGCTATAGGTTTTACACGTCAAATGTAGACACAGGACAGTTCAAATGTGACTTAGGTAAGTCAAATGTAGACATAGGAATTTCGAATGTGTTTTGGTAACTCAAATGTGACTAAGGTAAGTCAAATGTAGACATAGGAGTTTCGAATGTGTTTTGGTAACTCAAATGTGACTTAGGTAAGTCAAATGTAGACATAGAATTCTACATTTTATTTGTCAACGTTTTACAATAAATGTTGGCAGAAAAGAATAAATCGCTTCCCACTTCCCAATGAACAGTGAATCACTCATTAGTTTTTTAAGTAATGCATCAGCACTGTATTAATGAATTAGTTTCTCTCAAGAAACATTGTTTATTTTAAGAACGTATTGTTTTCTCTAACAGTTCCAATAGTATGTAAAGTTTACAGAATATTAGTGAACTATTAGTAGACCTATAAAGTTATTTTTTTCACACCAATTATTAAATTAAGTGTAAAGGAGATTAAATTTAACATCCTTAAACTTTAACACTTATCCACATTTGAGATACCAATGTCGCATTTGACTTGACATGTGTCTACATTTGACTTACCAAAAACGCTTAAGATTTGTTGAAAACCATTGTTAACACATTTGAATTACCTAAATCTACA
This sequence comes from Tubiluchus corallicola, assembly GCA_030141605.1. Taxonomy (NCBI): domain Eukaryota; kingdom Metazoa; phylum Priapulida; class Priapulimorpha; order Priapulimorphida; family Tubiluchidae; genus Tubiluchus; species Tubiluchus corallicola. The sequence goes on from JAQGDQ010002138.1 coordinate 8,600, forward strand.
TTTGAATTACCTAAATCTACATTTGAGCTAACGTAGGTCTACATTTGACATGTAAAACCTATACAATAAAACATGATTAATAAAAGAATCACTAATAAGTTTTGAAGAATGGTTAAAATGTATAGATAGATCTAGAACTAGAGAAAGGATAGCGAAAAAACTATAAAGTCACCTAGTCTGCTATCCTTTACCAAATATAGATAAAAAGATTTTTTAGACACTGGTGGGCATTAATGTTATCAGTTTAATTTAGGAAACATTAGTAATTTTTAAAATTATGACATTTTCTATATAATCCAGAGTAAAGAAAATACGTGTAGTTTAATTAGCGGGCAACAAAATAAGGTCAATCTTGATTAAACTAAAAATTGTATTTAGATTTTATGTGAAACACAGGTCAAAATTGTTATGAAATGATAAAAACACTTTGGGTTAATAAGGCAATTAATCAACATCAGAAGTTAAATACATTTTGATTTGAGTTCAACTTCATTATTTCTAGGCTTATTGATTAAGAATAAACCTACTGACAATAATGCTAAATAATATAATTCTCAATATTGAGATTATTGATTATTGAGCTCGCAACGTCACAGCTCAACGTTACGTTTGCTACAGATTGTGTAACTAATTGATTATACACGCTACCCCACCCCCACCCCTCCACCGCCACCCCCAAAAGTTTCGTGGAAATCGGTGAAGATGTTTTTGCGTAAACCTCCTAAAAACCAAGTAGAGAAACGAACGAATCAATCAATCAATCAATCAATCAATCAATCAATCAATCAATCAATCAATCAATCAATCAATCAATCAATCAATCAATCAATCAATCAATCAATCAATCAATCAATCAATCAATCAGTCAATCAATCAATCAATCAATCAATCAATCAATCAATCAATCAATCAATCAATCAATCAATCAATCAGTCAGTCAGTCAATCAATCAATCAATCAATCAATCAATCAATCAATCAATCAATCAATCAATCAATCAATCAATCAATCAATCAAACAAACAAGCAAACAGACAAACAAGCAAACAAACAAATGATGAAAACTAATCGCTTGTCATTTTCGTCATTTAGTTAAGATGATTACTGGAAGTACTTAATTTCACCAATCTGTATTGTTAAATGAATTGTACGATCTGTACTATTAATTAATACAGAAAAATTAATTGTACTGATTGATTAGTACAGGTACTGCTTATCATCATCATCATCATCATCATCATCATCATCATCATCATCATACGCCCGTCACGTCTATTATAGACATTGGGCTGCTTAACTAAAATGCAACTATATAGGTACAGCTGCTAAGACAGGCCTTGACTTTGAAAACTTTGAAAACGATTGTACTTCACAATGTCACAACGCTGCAGGGCTTGCTGCCATTAAGTGTGAGGGTCGGTGAGACCTTAACACGTCAAACAACTGAAAATTCAGCAGGTGAACACCAAAATATTCCAGCACTGCAGTCCCTGCTGGCTATACAGAAGTAGCTGAAGCAATCCATGCCTCCTGGACGATAAAAGATAGACAAACATGTAGGGGAGGCCCGGGTAAAGCGGATCACTTAAGGGTTTTCGCTCATAGAGTTCAAGACGTTTGATCTGTAACAATCAATTACATGCCCTATTCTTCTATAGGAAACTCTGCTATATTCGTGTGGTAAAAACTTATAATTACTATTACTCGTTTAACAGATAATTCCGAAATACGAAACCAAAAATTTTAGGGCAAAGTGGATCTTTTCCGGGCATAGTGGATCATACCGGAGCGGTTAAGCTCAACATAACTAACAATAGGAAGCAGCAATGAACCATCCATCATATGTAAAAACAGTAGAGAATAAATCTGCACTAAGTGGAATTTATCATCATGATCTATAAAAGTGAAAAATCGCAAGAAAGTGGGTGAAAAACTTACTTTTGTGTACCGCGTTTAGATAAACTTTGCAAAGGTCAAGGTCGTTCATGCAGAGAACACAATAGATGATGGCGTAATATCACACAGTGCGTAGACCGCGACGCCTTACGGAAAAAAGAGCAAACACATTTGATCCGCTTTGCCCACTTTACCTGGGTCTCCCCTACCTATATATATATATAGGTATATATATTAATTCTTTATTTGTCATTAAAATGGTTCACTCATTATAATAAAATTGAGTAATTCTCAGCGTAATGTTAAAAACAACACTGTTCAAGACAAATGCGTCAAGTGCATACTAAAAAAACCAAAGTGCAAAACTAAGGCCTAATTATATACAATAAATGAACATATTTACAAACACCATATTAAAATATTTTTACAAAACAATATTACCAAAATACATTAAATTTTACATGACATATTTTACACTATATATACATTTAACATGACACAATTAACAGAAACATGTTTTACATTACATAAATTTCACTCATTACATTTACACTATTTATACATTTGACATTACAAATGACCTTATTAGACATTTAGAATAATTAAAAACTAGTTCAGAGAAAGCGTCTTTGCGGCGCTTATTTGGGGTCTTCGATGGACATCTATATATTATCTTTTTCTATGTATATATATATATATTTAGATATATATATATATATATTTAAATAGTTGGGCAATGAAGCCAGTCCGATGTGCGTTTAACCCTTTCGTACCCATTGTATCCCGTGGGATACAAGAATATTTTTTGCCTTTAAAATTAATGAAATTTTAAAACTGACAGTTATTTGATCTGTTAATAGTTATTTTGATTCAAGCCAATAACAATAGACTAAAAATGGTGATAAAATGGCAAACTAGAAAATCTACATAGCATAAAAAACTGCGAAAAGTACAGTACTTTAGAGACGACTTTGTACAGATCAGCATAGCATGCATACTAAATGTCTTAAATACTTTAACAAATTATCACCAGTTGTAAATATATTTAAAGTACTACAATGATGTTACAGAAAAGTTATATAAGCACTTCAATGTAAATACTCCAGAATTTTTCCATATGCTGATAAATCTTTATTCTTGATGGTAAGTGATGACGTAATGACTTAGAAGTAATTAAAGCATTCAATGATTATGTTGAAAAAGCGTTTTTAAGGCATGAATAATAATGTACTATGTTATGTACCACTACAATGTTATGATCATATCATTGAAAATGAGGCCTAATGAATGACAATTTATTTTAAATACTAATCATTACACTTTTCATTAAATAACTAAAATAACTAACAGGACGATTTAATAATATTTGTTTTAACAGTAATTGTTTTGTTTGTATAATTATAGTGTCATTATATTTCATAATTGAAACTGTATATATATATTTTGTTTTTTGTTTTTTTTTTTTTTGTGTGTGTGTGGTTGTGTGTCTTGTTTTTTGTATATTTCAAAATTGAAATTGTATGTATGTCTTGTATGTATTTTCGACACTAATAAATAAATATCTAAATAAAGACAGATAGCTGTATGCAGCGCCAGATCAAGATCCTAAGAGACTCTATATAACAGCTAGTCTTAAGAAACACGAATCTTAATTTCTAACCCTATGAAATTTTATTAAGCTGACAAAGAATTAACATAAATCTTGTTAGTTACACAGTCAGGGTCAGTCGACTCTGTGGTGAAATGATTACAATTGCGCACTTCATCATCTTACTTGCCTCCGTCTGGGAGGTCGTGAGTTCGAACCAGCGGCCGGGTCATACCAAAGACTTTAAAAATGGTACCAGCAGTTGCTCTGCCTGACGCGTGGTATTTAGGGTAAAAGTGAGGATAATAATAGTCTCTGTTATGTAGTTGTAGGTTGTTATTTACAGTCGGCGATAATAGCTCTTTGAGCTAATGTTAATTGTTGACCCAAAAGCTGACTTTAAATAAAGATTATTATTATTATTATTATTTATTATTATATTATTACTACTATTCTTCTTCTTCTTCTTCTTCTTCTTATTGTTATTATTATTATTATTATTATTATTATTATTATTATTATTATTATTATTATTATTATTATTATTATTATTATTATTATTATTATTATTATTATTGAGTTTTTCATGTTCTTTGGAAAGAAATTTGTTGTACATGTACGTGTTCCTATTTTTACACTCTACTAATTTTACGCTTTAGAAAAAAAAACATCAAAAGCTACCTACATGAAACGAGAAGGACACCTACAAACAAGTGAGTACTTACGGTGAGTAATTGTGTAGAGGAGTAAACGTTCCAAATCAGGAGTGGAGCATGCTCACTGACTCCTGCAGCCAATCTGCTGCCAAATGTATCGCTCCGCTTTCCTTTGGACTACACCAGGGAGGAAGAGAGGGGGTTTCTGTTGTCTGGGCAACTCAGGATCTCCATACACCTTGCCCAGGCATGCGCTTTCCCCAGGACTTTAGCTGTGTGATTTCACATTATAAATCTTGGCTACATAAACAGATCAAGAAATTCACTTTTCCATGACCTGTAGGATTCAAGCTTGTTTAGGCATTCTTAAAGTAACCAATGAGAGGAAAGCATGCATGCATTAAACTCAGATACGTTACTTGTACATACGTTTATTCGCCAGAGCATCTCATACATACGTGTACAAATGCAAAACAAAACTGGTTCATCTTTTAAACAACTATGCAATTTAAGTTAATTGTTAACATCTATAAATGAATCTATATGAAAACGGTACATGTTTATTTGGCTTGCGCAGGCATTTAAAATAAACAATGTAGCTTGGACATGCAGTAGTACAGGCTGATAGGGCCCGAAAATAGGGCGCCATCACACGCGATGATGGCAAAATAAAAGTAAAAATCTAAAATATATTTGTCCTCACTATCATTGACGTACATTGTCATCATCGTCATCGTTACAACTATCATTATCGTCATCATCATAGTCA
>JAQGDQ010001120.1:0-61365 GCA_030141605.1 Tubiluchus corallicola
TGGGAGCAATAAGCGTTAATACTCTGTTGTCCGTTTTTCAAGTGAAACTTTAGTGCAAAAAGACCAAATATTTATAACAGGCCTCAAACAAGCCATTTGCTACAAATGACTGAGTTTCCCAATGCCAATTCTAGTGCTGAAAACCAGCAGACTTAATTATTAATATGAAAATATTCTGTGTTATTGTCTACTGCACGCCTCACTCACCCTCACAGTACATAATGCAACATTGTCAGCTGCCGCAAGAGCCACCTAGCGGTGGACAAATGCCACCTTTGTTACAAGTTAATTCGTTAGTGGCCAGATTCAACCTGCGTGCTTTCTTGTTAAAGTTAGTATACGTCATGACGAAGCCCAGTATAATCCTCTATTTACTGTAGGTAGGGGTGAGCATCGAACGCTCGAATTCGATTCGAATGAGTTTTTTTAGTTAGAACTCGATTCGAATTCCAAACTATAGATATTCAGCACTTCAATCACACACGTTCTTTATCACTAAAACGATTAAAATATCATGCATTTAGCATAATTTAGCTGTGATTTCTGTGCACAATTTTAAACAAATTACTAGTCGTTTTATTGCAGAACAAAGTTCGAGTGATATGCATGATCTTTGTAAGACTAATTTTTGCTGGTGGTTCGAAAACTTGTTCGAAAATCTTTCAATCTCAATTCGAATTCGGTTCGAATTCGAAACACTGAAGTTCGGTTCGAATTCGAAAGTCACAAATTCGGTTCAATTCGAATTCGCTTTCTGGTAGAGAATGCTCACCCCTAACTGTAGGATGAGATATCCATGACATCACTGACTCGTGCATACCAAAATAACCTGACACAGTACGACAGAAGACCCACACAGAAGCATGGTTACCTGTAGGTCACCCAAGCAATTAATAAGCAGACCCAACATTGGGTAACTTCAGCTTGCTAACTGGTAAGTACCACTCCTTCCGAGACCTGGCCTTGAGTATTTCGCGTTGCCGATAAAAACAAAATAACAGAAGCAGTGAAATAAATAATTATCAAAAAAAATTGCACATTTAAATTTGATATTGCTGTAGATCAGTACCTTGAAATCCAGCAAGTCGACAAATGTAAAGTAATACAGGGCTAGAGATTTGACGATGTCTGCTTTCATTTGATTCACAGCATTCAGTGTGCTCTGTAGAAAAATAAAAACACATGAGTAATTAGATTGAGCACTGACTAATGTACAACTTTGAAAAATATGCACAAGCAATTTGTTTTGGACATAAGCACGTGGTGCCTCCTTGTGTTTGTTTTTTGCAAATTTAGGCTGTTGATAGACAGGTGAGCTACGACAGGAAATAGGCCATTGGCCTCATTTTTGCAGACAGGATAGGAAAGAAGTCATTCTTGTTCAGTACGTCGTGTCGTTTTATAACAAAATTTTGTCAGTCGAGTTCTCTTTAGCAAGTTAGTAAGATGCGGCAAAGATGTAAGTTTGATTTCTTAATATTTCATAATATTATTATACATTTTCATTATAGCAGTTAATTATCTTTTTGACATTTGTTTAGCAGAAAATGTTTTTATTTGCTTCAGATAAAACGAAGTCGAATTGCTCATAATATGTCAGTCAGTCAGTCAGTCAGTCAAATATGTCATGATGTGATAGTGATTTTGGGATGAGACGATGATTGCCCATTTTGGACAATAAAAAATCATAAATTACATCTAAAAGACTGTTGGACTTGTATTTAGTACATGTCGTGCACATAATTCAATACCTAAAGCTTATGAGGTAAATGAAAAGTACAGTCAACCCTCGTTAAACCGCACTAATTGGGGGGGGGGTCCGGTGTAGCCGATTGTCCGATTTATCCGATATGCCTATATATGGCCTATATTATACAAGAATAATCACCTTAATAAGGCCTATATACATTGCACTATATACTATACTGTATATTACTTTAAAATAGTTAACCTGTGTGGATAAAGAAATTAGCGAGTGCTTTCAATGGGGTAAGCAAACTGAATTTTTGCGGGAATCGTAGCAGCCTGGGCGGCACCGCGAGCCGCTTCGGCCCGTCAATGGCTCGTCGTGAGTTGGTAGGCCGTGTTGTGTTTAGCGCTCCGGCTCTGTCGGAAATCGGTCAGTTTCCTTTACCACGGATGACGTCCGTCTTATCCGATATCCGGGCTAACGGGGTCCGGTTTAACGAGGGTCGACTGTACTTTTTTAACTTAGAAAGCAAGGTATAGAAAATGTCCACATAAACAAAATTATAAAATTACATGATTTTCAAGAGCTTTATGTGTTGGGAAGAACGTGTTGACGACCAAAACATTTTAGATCTTCAAATTCTTGAAACAAAGATAAGTTCTCGTGTATTGTAGGATTGTAATGATACATCTAGGTCACAACATAAAACATATCACGATACTAGCCTCACGATACATATCATAATACACCTATTAAGGCCAGTGTGAACCTAACTTAATAAATTTTAATTTTGTAGCGAAGGTGGCTCCATCTAGCTAGAAAGTTTAAAGTGTGGGCATTGACCTAGTTACGTTTTTCATTTATGCTGTTCTGTTGTATGAGCGAACATGTGTCTTGTACAAGCTAGCGAACTTTTCATTAGATATGCCGCAACGATGTAAGTTTACTTCTATTAATTTTTATTTTTATTTATTCATTGATTCATTATTCATTAACAATCTAACTAAATCAGCCAATGTCAGTCACCTTTGCCTTTCTATTTTTGTTTTAAATGTTGCAGAAATAAAGATCAGTGGTTTATATGAAAATTCAACTGAGACTTTTGAAGTTGTTATAAATGCCTCTCAGAGACACTAACAACACCTGAGTTAATGTTCGAAAACTACATAAAACTGTTGATAATAAATGATAAGCATATTTTATCAATCAACAGTTTAGGATTCCTAAATGCTAAAGTAATTTGACAAACTGTTTGATTTTACTTTATTACTTGTATAATGTGCAGGTTACTGTTTGCATTATAAGTCACCAGAAAAATAAAATTTATGATTACCGTATATACTCGCATATAAGCCGAATTTAGAACTATAAAATACAATACTGAAATCAGGGGGTCGGCTTATATGCGCATGAAACAAAATGAACACAAGGACAGACACTAATGCCAATTTTCCAGCCACACATTTTCATCGCTATCTGACTCTTTATTTGGTTGTGTGTCACCCAATGTATAATTTCTTCTAGTATGTAACATAAAAGTAAGCATTTTACATCTTTATAGTAAAAAATTTCTATGAACCAAAAATACCCAATTAACAAAATGTGACAAAAAGGGATCAATTTTGTTGATTGGGTATGGAGTAAAATTAGACAAGTTGATGGTCGGCTTATACACGGGTTTTTGCAAAAACTGGCCATTTTAAAGCAGTTTTAGGGGGTCGGCTTATATGCGATGTAGGCTTATATGCGAGTATATACGGTACTTTAGATTTAAAAGTTGCTTGTGCAATTTCTCTTTTGCCATGTCATATATGTTCACAACGTACTTAGCCTACTTTTTAATTAAACACCTTGGATTTTAAACCACTTTGGTTGCTAGCAGTGTCTGTGATAAGTCAAACTACTGATCTCAGAACTGATTGTTATACAATACAGTTGCAGCTTGAATGAGCCTTTTCACAGTTTTGTTGCGTGCACACGCAGTCGCTATAAGTCGGAGATTAAGTGTACCACAGCAACACGTCTTAGCTACGTCCATCACGTGACATGAGCTTAAAGCAAAGTCAGTTGTTTTCTTCAATTTTGCTTAATTATGCATTAGTCTGTGCGGAATCTTGCTTGGGACAAGAAAAAATGAACTAGGTAAGGTTCTATAGCTAGCATTTGTCTCTTTTCTTAATTACTATTACAATAGCATGGGCTGCGAGGTGTCATCAAGTAATTTATAGGTGTCATCATAGCGCAATTTATTATCTTTCTTCCTACCACTTCCACTAACACATCTTTCTACCCTTCCTGTGTGGTCTAACCATTCTCCCAGTTCTTTTTTTGTTCACTCATCCATTCTTTTTTTATCGGGCTCACATGACAATGGGCTTATACAAGCCTTTGCTTCTCTAGCCCACTGCAGTACAATTATTCTTTTATGATAATGATAGTGTATGAAACATAACAATTTAATACCGTAGATGTAATAATTTTGATGTCACTGTGTGCTTAATGTCATTATATTGTACTGAATGTAATAATAATAAACTAAAAAAAATAAACCCCGTTGATGTTGCTAGTTTATTCTTCACCTTAGCATACTCAAAAACACCCGAATAGTTACACTTCTACAGTTCTATAGATTTGGCACTGTGTAAAATACTTACAATGTTACTTTTCACGTCTATGTTAGGAAATTTCCGAACAATGTGTTTTATAGCACCTTCAAGAGTCTTATCAGAGAGAAATGCTGGTTTAGACTTAGGATCTCCACAGGCCTGAAATGAATAGTAAACAGCATAACAAAATTAATGTTGTCTTAAATATAAGAGTGTATTAACCAATAGAGTCACTAGGCTATAGCTGATGGCGCTAAATTTGAAGTTCTTATTCTCCTGTGTATAATTTCATATTCATGTAAAAGGCGCATTTTATAACACACCACAAACAGTTACTGTACGCAGCTTTTATGTAAGTGCCACATAACAATCAGGTGCAAGATACTGCACAACAAGCTAACACTTGTAATTAATAATGATAGGTAGACACTAGGTTAAGTGTTTCTAGTACACCACAAGTACTTGTTTAACTGCTCATTACAAAAGCAACTGTATATTCATAAGAGAGATGGGCTTGTAAAGTCTCAATAAGCCCCTGCTTACACATTACAAGCGTAATAGCTTTTACATTTACTGGTAATACTCAGTAATTGTTTTCTGAGATATTATTCTAAAATAGTACTTAACAGTAGAACCATGAATGCATGGTAATAATAGTCACATTTATTAGTAGGGCTAATAGCACATTTGCATAATATGAAAATATAACAGAGCAAATATAATTAGAAAAAGCCATTAGAAGGTAAATTATACAATCAGTGTAAAAGTGGGATTTATTCTAGGAACACCAACTGCAGGTACAACACAGAATAAGTACAGGCAGATCAGTTAGGTTTAGGTTAGGGTTAGGAATTCCTTAATAACTAAACAATTTTTGCAATTCCTTACTAACTAAACCATTCAAAAATATCAGATTTAAAATGTACTTTACTACTGAAAAATGTAATAATGTACATTAGCCACCCATGATTTTCCTACTTAAATTGTGTAATTACAATTTCTTATTTAAAATATAATTATCTTGATAAGATAATAACAATGGATATTTTAACAATGGATTATCAATGAGACGAATCTTTATTATCAATTCAATTCAAGTAGTATTTATTAACTTAGCACAATTCAATTATCATATCAGCATAAGGTTGCCACAGATGTCCTGATTTTTCTAGAATTGTCAAGTGTGCCACTTTTTCTAATCTGTCCCAGATTTTAGTGATAGCTTTCCCGGAGCTTCAGAAACATAAAAACAATGTAATACATGAAGAAAACATGTGCTCAGGTTTCCCGGAGCTTCAGAAACATAAAACAATGTAATACATGAAGAAAACATGTGCTCAGGTTTCCCGGAGCTTCAGAAACATAAAACAATGTAATACATGAAGAAAACATGTGCTCAGGTTGTTTAGCATTGATGCCACGGTCAAGTAGCTTGACCTACAGTTTTCATGACTCATTGGTCAGTTACATTTTAAGCTGCTTCACAGTTGACCAGTGCAAACAATATTAATTTATCATCATCGGTCGGCTTCTGTCTTATTTTCATGCACAGCATTTATTTTAATGCTGCTATGAACTTAAAAGAAATATAAAAAACAAAAATCATGTATACCTGCCTAATTAAACCTTTTAAATCTAATTAACACCTGATTTAACATTTATGCTGTTGGATTCTGTGTTACAAGGAGGAAATCTTAGGTCTGCTCTGTCATGCTGGGCTGGTAGCTTAGGTGTTAGAGTGTGGGAGTACTATTTCCAGGTCTAGGGTTCAAATCCCAACTAGTCTACAATTTTTCAGTCTCATTTCTCCAACTCATTACAAACAATAGATATAATTGGTAAAATAAACCACAAATAGTTTATAAAGATTCTGGCAATCGCAGTTATAGTTAATTACTAAGTAAACTTTGTTGAGTAAAATAATATCTGAAGATTTGTTGGACTCAAAATTATGATACTAAAGTAAAGATTGCTTCAATTAGCATGTAGATCATGACAAACATCATTAATCCAGTAAAAAACTATTGTATACTACCACTAGTTATATCAATGCTAATGATCTTAGTTTACAGTATGGTTTCTGCTCGACAGTAGCAACAAAACCAAGTGAAAATGCACTCCTCCCACTAAGAAAGCTTACGAAAAGATTCAATCACCCAATTTCCCTCTTCCTCCCTAACTAACTTGTGCCTAATTTTTGAATATGGCATCAAACAGCCCAATAAATTGGTACGAGAGTATGGTAAATAAAAATTGGTTAACCGTGTGTACTTACTTTTCAGAATGCATAGTGAAAAAATAAACGTGCAGGCATTCAACGGTTATTACCTTTTTAATATTGTAGATTCTAGTAAGCATCCCTATTCCCCTGTCGTTCAAAATTGTCAGTTTCTCAGCCAGTTTCTGCTGGCTAACATTTACAGACCTCGCCATATTCAGGAAGGTGAATTCTTACAGCCTGAGAAGAGTGAACATGTGATTATTTGGCGCCGAGTAATACGTATGTGAAAAACCATTTACGCTTGCAACTTAAAGTCCATTTTCCTTAAAAATTACATGCCAAAACTACAAAAACTCCCAAATTTTGTAAAACTAAAAACTGTTTTGACCGGAAACAGCGAATTTCGATAATCTAGACGCACGAAAATGTGGTCCCGGTATTTTCCTCTTGTTTCAACGCCATAAATAATTTGTCAGTAAGTTTACTAAGTTAGATTAGAATTAGATTAGTAATTTATTTTTCTCCATAAATTCACATTAGTTTAACCATAAAATATACAAAAATACAAATAAACATAGGAGAAAGGGTGGCGAAAAACCAAATGTTAGCAAGTCAACCACCCTTTTCAGAAAGACAAGTAAACAACATGGCGCTAATGACAGAAAGAAAAAACTATGAAAAATACATAAACATCCATAAATATAAAAAATATGACAATAAAAATACAAAAACCAATCATTCCTAACAAAAGTCTAGAGTAAATTAATCAAATAGATGTAAATGCCATGAAAACATGAGGACGTGATCAATAAACGTGCAAAAGGTGAACTAGCAAGTGGAAACATTTGCCCCTTCCAGTGAGGGATAATGTGTGATCATTTGTCTTAAAGGACTTACATATTCCCAGAAATTGGAAAAATTAGATCTATATCGGGTTTACTGATGTTGACACAAACCAGTTTTTTAAACTCAATTACATGAGCACACTGTGCTATTTTTCAAGTATAGTGTTAATACCAAAAGGTATACAATAGTTTTCTCAAGCTGAAGAGACTATGGGGAACTCATTACCAGAATCATTAGTATATAAATATAGATTGCTATTTTATAGACAATAGATTTATAGATTTATTGTATACTATGCCAATGTGTACATGTGTACACGTACATGTACATACAGTATGCCACAATATGTAACATAAAAAATTTATAAATCATCAGACGACATGAAGACATATCAAGTCAACACTATAAGAAAACTTTTGCAGTGTTAACTTAATGAATAGCATGAATGAAAAAAGAAAATGGATGAAAGTTATTGAAGGGAATGGTATATACATAATTTTTAATATTTAGATGATATCAAAGTGGGTTTGGCATGTGCAAGCCGAGACCTACCGAATGTCAAGTTTAAAAAAGGCAAATTTCTCACACATGGTCAAAAACACAAGAAAACATATACAAAAACTTATGGTAACATGGCCAAATGAGTGGGCAACATACACTACAGGGTCCTTTACAAGCCTCTATTTTAAAAAATTATTTAGCAAATTTCGACTAGAGTTGGATTAGCAAACTATATGTCTGTACCACCATTTTGCACCTAAGATACTTCATGAAATATTTCACAATTTTTTTTTACAAAACTTTACGAATTTTTTTAGCAGTCAACTAACAATACAAATTTTTTTCCTGTTGGTTTCAGGCTGCTTACGCGATAAAAATTCCTGATTACTATTGTCGACGGTAAATTTTGTGTTGTGGTCGTGTGAGAGTATAGAAAACATAGGTTACGAAACGCACAGTGCGTGATGACGTCATCGAATTATGCGTTTAAGTACACAATTTCAGACTTTTAGGTAGCTGTCAACTAAAAAATATAACTTCAGAATAATCTATTTTCATCTACGAAATTCAGCCGAAAATAGGCTTGTATTTGTCAGTAGACGAAAGATCGAACATTTGTTTTAATAGAAATGTCCGTATTCCGACCTCAAATTTGTAATAGCTCTGTGACATTCGCAATTTGATGTACGCACGTCGAGTGTTATCTCCAAGAAGACATTTTGCAAAACAGCCTTCCGGTCGAGTCGGCTGCCTCGTTTGCGCTGATTATATTTCGTACAGAAATGTATTGTGTTTCATTTCGTAAACTTGGATAACAGTATTGTTTACAAAGTTTGTCGCACTGGAAAACCGGTTACGTTGAACTGCTGCTTGGTTTTCGGTCGTAACGAAAGTGTCTGAAATGTGAATCTATCTTCCTACAACTGCATACTTATACAGGTAATGAATTTTCACAATTATAATAAACAAACATTTACTGGGTTAGTATTACTAAACATGTCCACTAGAAAATAACTTAGGAAAGATTCAAATGGAATTTTTCTAAACCCCTTTTTCTGCTAAGTTATCGTTCGACGACCTTTTTCATAATTTTTTCAGTTCGAGTCTAGGCATTCTTTATTTATATATGTAGTCACTACCAACATAGATAGAGACAGTAGTTAAAAGACTTTCAGTAGCATAAATAACTCGACCAAGAACCTGCTTTTGGCCTGTTTGAAATACCTAGATTTCTCCAAATATCTTCCTAACTCCTTTCTGAAATCATTTGTTGAATTTACATTGATTGCTTTCTTGAGAAGATTGTTCTATGTATTTTCCACCTGTTAAGTCAAACTATTTCTTTAAAAATTGGCGCAGTGATTGTCTAAATGATGTGCTATTATGGAAAATGTAATTCTAATTAGTTACACAATATTTAGGTCAGTTGACTGAAGTAACTATGCAGGTCTTCATAGAGAGACTCCCGGAAATTGTGACATGGCTTTACAAAATTTGTTAACATCGCTACTTAGTTAGTATTTTCTTATACATATAAACGTGGTATGTGTATGAACTATTGTTTACAAGTTAGTATACAGCTGACTAGGCACATGTGAAGAAAGCTAGCTGATACTTTGAACAAGATTAACTTTGAATAGTACTTTGATAAAATTAAGCTACAAAGTATGTTCAGTTGTTTTTTTGCTTGGCATTATCTAATTGCCATTATCTAATTGCTTTAACTGTTATCTGACGAACTTTATGAAAAACTTGTTACTGTGCAGTAATGTGCTAAAATATAGCATTTGCAAACTTCCCAACTTCAACAGATCTTTGTCAGAACTTTAACAGATCTTTGTCAGTTATAGTTATTATACTCTGAATTGATTCAACACAGCATAGGCAGATTATGTAAAAAGAGTTTCCCAACTTACTAACATTTATTACAGTAATTTTATGCTATCTATTTTTTACAGCTTGCATTGAAGATCATTTGCATTGCTGCTGTTGTATGTTATGGCGTTAACAGAGCAAGTCACGGGTCTGCTTGCTTTTGCTCGTGTGAGCATGTAAATTATATAAATGCGGCGTAACTTGTTATAAAGCAAATGAAAATAACAGAGACTGTCTTGTTTTTAATCGACTCCATATGTTCTTATTACTTTTCCATACGACTTGGTTAACCATCTTGTAAATTAAGTTGAATAATTATAACTAAATAGATGTAAACATTTCATTTCCATTCCTTTTTGATTTTACTTGTAGTCCTAACTTTTTTATAGTCAAGCTCAGCAGTTTTTTCTATTCACATTTAATTCATGTACTTAAATACATTTCAAGTACATCAGTTACTCCACCCTGTTTTTATTTCACACTCAGTCAATTTTACTATTATTATTATTATTATTATTATTACGTAAAAATTAATATAGCACCCTTAATATATAAAAATACTCAGTTGCGCTTTACAACCAAAGATCCTACAAAGCCTAAAATAAATCATAAAACTATATGCATTGTAAAGAAAAGTCTTGAAAATTTAAGTTAAAAAATCAATATAAAATCTAGTTAGCAAAACATAGGCAAAATTAAATCCATTTCAATGCCCATACTCTAACTTGCATTACCTACCTTATTGATTGCACCATGGACACAGTTATAATGTGTCAGTATCAGCACCTTATAAATGATCTCGGGGTATTTTGAAATGTGAATGCATATAAATTAAGTTTCACATTGTGATGCAATTGTCAATGATTTCTTCAAATATTAGACAATTGCTTAAATTTAGTCTGTAATGGGCTTACTTTTAGATAAATGTTTTAGGTAGTAGAATTATGCGTAACATTATGCAAACCTAGACATCATGTGAAAATATCTTTGTAGTTGCTTGTAAACTCACCATGTCTTTTGTTAAGTCTTTCTAATTTCTAGCTGTAGAATTGATATAGGTCGTCCACTTGCTATGATTTCTAATTTACAGTAATAGTAATAGTAATTTTATTTTCCTCCATAAATATACAATGATTTGACAATAAAATACACAAAAATATAAACGAACATAGGAGAAAGGGTGGCGAAAAACCAAAGGTTATCGAGTCAACCACCCTTCTCAAAGGACAGTAAACAAAAGGACGCTAATGACAGTAGACTATATTAAAAAATACATAAACGTGCAGAAATACAAAAACAAAATACAACAGCAAAAAAAACAAAAATCAAAAACAAAAAACCATGACAAATTTGCGAACTACTAAGCAACTCATAGAAAGTGAGTTTGCACCTTATAAAAAAATGTTTTTCGGCGAAAGTTACCACAAGAATATACATCTAATAGACAAAAAACTGATTTATTTGTAAGTTGCAAGAAGTGCCTTAGCGTACTGTTTATTTAGCGAATGCAGCGGTAAAGAAGTTATATGAGCAGGTAGGGAGTTCCATAATACTGATCCCTGATATTTTAACGACCTTTGACCCTTACATGTATTAAATCGTTCGATGAAGAAAGAACTGCTAGTAGAAAACCTAGTGTTGTAACTGTGAATATCAGATCTAATTTAGAAACAATTCTGGTAGTAAGTTATTCTTAAATTTGTATACAAATTTTGCAAGCTCGAGTTTGTAGATATCATTCAGTTTTAAGAGGCCCAATTTAATGTAGGATGGCGTTGCGTGTTCCCGTCTACCAGAAAATGTCATCAGCTTAACTATAATGTTTTGATGAGTTTGTATTGGTTTTAGGTATTGTTTGGATTTTTATTTATTTAGTGGTTTATTTACTTTCCTGAGGTGATTTATTTATAAAATGAGTTTATGGAGAGGGAAATTGAAAACTCCTCTTTTCTGTTATGTAGCCCTCCAAAAACACTTTCAAAAATGCCTGTACATTTGATGCATACAATAACTTAGGAAGAGAACCCAGACCAGAGGATGGCGCAAGCGGTCATCAAATTACGTCTATTGCTGTCATCGTAAATCATAAGAAAAAAACCATTGAGAGGTTTTAGTGTCTCTGAGAGGCATTTATGACAAATCTTCAAAAGTCTAAGTTCAATTTCATGTAAACCACTGATCTTTATTTCTGCAATATTTAAAAACTATAATAGAATAGCGAAATCGACTGACATTGGCTGAATTTTATGAAAACGTACATCACTCTCGCAAGAAGATTTCTCGTACTTCCTGTTTTACCGCACAATTCGCATTTCGCTGCATGTTTCACAGTTTCAAA
Source organism: Tubiluchus corallicola (assembly GCA_030141605.1). NCBI lineage: Eukaryota > Metazoa > Priapulida > Priapulimorpha > Priapulimorphida > Tubiluchidae > Tubiluchus > Tubiluchus corallicola. The sequence continues at coordinate 12,078 of JAQGDQ010001120.1, forward strand.
TATAAAAATTATCCAACAGTAACGAAGTTATAAGTTTAATTAATATTTTATTAATTAAAAATTCCATTTTTATATTCGCAGTAAAATTTTTTCAAGTATTGAACACAGGTTATAAGGAAGTTTGCAGCAGAAGCTATGTGCTTGTAGTATGACCTCGTTACTTTTGGAACCTTACTTGTGAAAAGTGTAGCTGTGCTTCAATGACATTAAGCACTGAAATAAATGTCATGAAAGATGCATATACAGTCTAGCCTCGTTATCTCGCCACTGTCCGTCTAGGGCCAATTTTTGGCGAGAGGCGAGTATAGTTAGTCTATATGTGTATACATAATAGTTGATTAACATAGTGTTCCTCTATGTACATATAAAATATATTTCGCATTATGATACCAATCAACATTAAATCAGAAATGAAAAAATGTCATTAATTATGTCTGTCTATCGAGTACAGCAGCATTGTCTACATATCGCGGTTATATTGATCGACACGCGGTATATGTATTGATCGATTCACCTCTGAGTTTGTCTGTTTGGCGACATAACAAATATAGTTTACATAAGCACTCATCCTAGCCTGACGTGGCGAGGGCGAGAAGCGAGGGTGGCGACTTAACGAGGTAAATATCAAAGCAGGAAATCCGTCCTGGTACTTTCTATGGCGAGAGATGAGTTTGGCAGCATAACGAGGCTAGACTGTATATCATGAACCATCACTAAAAGAAAACTGCACCCTATCTTAAATTGTAGGTAAAAACAATTTATTCTGTGAAAGCTTTAAAGGAAGCAAACGTAATTTCTCGTTCGGCTACGTTTTCGCTGTTACATACATTTCGCCATTAGGTAGTTAGATCTGAGCTAGCGCCTGCATGTCGGAAAAGCATTGCAGAAAAATGGGTGCTGTGCCTCTCAGGTCAGAGGTTTTGAGTTGTGACATAGTGCACACGCTTGAGAGCTAATGAGTCATGAGTGAGTCAGCGGTAAACTTAAAATTTTCCCAGTTTTTGTGTATCACACTGTATGTTGTACAATAGCGCTGTATTTCAATTTTTGTTTACACAAACACATGCAACATGTTTGTGCTGTTGGAAATTATGTTCAGGTATGATGTCATTACTAGTTGGGCTAGCCCCATATTAATTAAGGCTTTAACCTGCTGTTTAATCATCGGAAACGTTTTGGCATTATTGTAGGTGTTAAAATGTATACATTTTACCGTACTTCAAATTGGGATAAGATATGAAAAAATCATCCGGTTTTCCTTTAATTATACATCTACAGTTAGACGCCACAAAACTGTTTTCTCGTAGTTTCTTTAAGTTTTTTTCAGTTGAATAACGTACAGCGTAAATAAGCATGCGGGCGTACGTGAGCCTACTTGTGTTTCAAGCGTATCTCATATGGGTTTTACATGAAAACAGTTTATGGTGAAACCGCGTCCCTACGCTAAGGCCTATTGTTTGCTTATTTGTTGTTTCTTGTGCGAAATTATGTAATACGTAATTACCAACGGTCATGGCTAAGCAACTTCAGAACAGGCTTGACCTATTCAAACTCATTAGCTTCACGCTGCTAGGAAATCGGGATAATCGTCTGGATAGATTCGCGCTAGTAAAGTGCTGCTAAACCGCCAAAACGCGTTAAATGGCAATGGATGCCCAACCAAATTAACAGTGGAAGAATACACAAGTGAAAATTTTTTAATATTAGGCAAGAACTCAAAATACTTAATTGTAGTGCTGAAAACGAGCAGAGGAGTTGATTACTAACAAGAACATATTCTGCGTTATTGTCTACTGCGTACCTCTCTCTCATGCCCACACTGTACTTCGACACTAGGCGGAGGAGCTGCACAAGCAGCCAACGGCTAGAGGGCAGAGGAGGTCAAGTGACCCAACGGCCATGTGTAAGAGTAAACCTTCGAAATCAGGAGTGGAGCCCCGAAGGCGGACCAGTGCAGCATGCTCTCTGACTCCAGCAGCTCCTGCAGCCAACCTAGTGCCAAACATATCGCTCCGCTTTCCTTTGGACTACACCAAGGAGGAAGAGAGGGGGTTCCTGTTGTCTAGGCAACTCAGGATCTCCATACACCTTGCCCAGGCGTGCGCCCTGGAGACGTTCAAGGATCGCACTGCTCAGCCACAGTCGAAGCTGCAGCTCCATCAATGTGATCAATAACTGACTCTCTTGGCGCACACATTCCATTGTCTTCCGAGACAGAAGGAGGCCAACAACAACCTCTCTCATTCCCAGTACAGAATGCAACAGGTCAGCAGTATCGTCAACCGCTGAAAGAGTTACATAGCGATGAACGAATGACACTTTTGTCACCAATTAATTGTTTAGTGGCCTGTTTCACCGCGGGCAGTTTTCGTATAAAATCCATATTATGCTAAAAGTTGTTTTAAAGGGCATTGGACTTGCGTAAAAGGGCTTTGATTTAAAAAAAATGATCTTTTTTATTTCAGCAGGATGCCAGGTACGGGAAGTAAGAGCCATTCTCGTCAACATTCCAGGAGTGCCAGTCCATTCCGTTCGAAGCGCGACAAGCCTCACAAAAAAGAACGCCGAGAGAAAGAGAAGTATAAGAAGGCGAAGAGAAAGAAACATAAGACGTCCAAACCCAGCAAGCCTCTTGTCGAGTACGACGATGTGAGTTCCAATTCTTCGTTCTACTCACACGAGAGTAAGTCGCCGTCGCCGACCGTCAGTCGAGTATCTTCAAAGAAACGTTCGCGTGCCGTGTCGCCCGCTACGGAAATACTGGCCTATAAGCAGAAGCAGCTGGAACGGGAACACAGTTCAAGGACGAGCTCTCCAGTTCGCAATGCAAAGCCGACCTCCATGAAACCCATGTATGACACTGCGCCAGTATCGTCGGCACAGAAGAAGGGGATAGAGCCGCCTAAAGCTTATCGAACAAATTCTCCTACCAGATACGTTCCTCCTCCAATGAAACGTAGATATTCTCCACCAGATGACGCATCTAGGTCCAAGTCTCGTAGAGATGGAAGCCCAGAAAGGTATGCTCAAGTTGTTTTTAGGTTCATATCCGTATTACACGTATTTTTCAACAAGCTGAATGTTATAACTAGCAGTTAATTGATTTATGATGGCGCTTTTGAATGAGTTATTCAGAGCCGGTTTTAAGCCAGTTAGACAGGTTTGTTCAAATTGAGCCCCGCACACGCACTCGAGCTGAGGATCTTCTTCTTCTTCTTCTCAGCTTTTCCCTATGTGGGGTCGCCGTTGTGAATGAGTCTTCTCCACGCATTCCTGTTGTTGACCATCTCTTCATTTATGTCTTCAATTCCCACAAGATCTTCACCGACTCTTCTTTTCAGGTGTCTGTACCATCGCAATCTTGCGAGGCTTCCACTACTTTTACTGTTCCTCTGATATTATTATTTCTAATTTTATCTCTTCTTGTTATTCCCACCATTCATCTCAACATCCTCATCTCCACCACACCCATTTTCTTCTATTCGGTCTTCTTTAGAATAGATTAGAGCGGGTCTGACCACTTCTTTGTGGACTTTCCCTTTAAGTCTCACCAACCGACTCATTCATAGAAGGTTTTGGCGCAGTTTTTACAGGCGGATGCCCTTCCTGACCCTAACCCTCCCTATTTATCCGGGCTTGGGGTCGGCACTGAGCTGGGCTGGCTTGCCCCCCCCCCCCCCCCCCGTGGCTAGGTTGCACTCAAGCTGAGGATGCTGTGATGAATTAATAAGTGCCCAGTGTGCACGAAGTTTCTTGGTGCTGTGAAGAAGTGAAACCATTCAATTTGTCCTCGTATATTAATTTATTAATGTGTTATTTTGTTGATCTTTTATTTGATTTGTAATTTCTGTTTACCTGTTTTACAAAAAGGAAATTGGCGAACCACCTTGTTATTAGTTAGATTGTCATTGGGTTTTAATTTTACCAATTTGTGGATGATATTCAAACCCGCAATGCAGATTAAAATGACCTACGGTCAACAATTTCTCAAGAGAGACTGGACAATTTGGTGATGCTATCTGCTGAAAACGACATTGCAAAAAACCATAGACTATTAAATGATTTTGAAAGATTTCTCGCATAAAAAAGCCAGAAAAGTCTGTTTCTGTTTTTAGAAGAAAGGCACATACACAAACAATTTGTCAATAATTATATTTATGTGTAATTAAATATTAAAACGTTCATATCGGCTTTCAATTTTTAGACTACAATTGAGGCTATTCGTGGAGCTGGCTTATTACGTGAAGCATAACATATCAGTCTGCAGCTTTTGTTGGATAAATGACCCTATTAACCATTTTTTAATTGGGCCCCCACACTTATTACACTGGCCTTGGGTTATTTAAATCATTCATGCGGATGGCCTGCTAGTCCAGCAGGGATGGCCTGCTAGTCCAGCAGGTGGTCGCCTTATAAATTATCGTGTGGTCAGCTTATAAATTTAATTCTTTTATCATAATTTCTTATTTGCTCATATCTCCATGCAGTTAGGATTACTGTTTTACCAACGTTCTTGTTTCAGATCGGTGAAGAAACGGCAATCTCGCAGTCGGCGGTCTAGGTCTCGTAGTCGACGATCTCGGTCCAGATCTAGTTCATATGATAAGTACAGAGAACGCCCTCTCACTCAGTACACAACAAGCTTGGCTGCCGAGCTTAGCAAACACAAAAAAGCTCGCGATAAATTGAAAAGAAAGCAAGAAAGAGAGCACAAAGCTAGCCGCTCCGCATCATTGAAATCCTCTGACTCTCGCTCATCTGAAAGCTACAAGTCGCATAAAAAGGAAACTAAACCTGTTGTAGCCCCTCCTATCCACATCCCGCCTAGAGTCAGTGAACTGACACCGAGTGTAGTCACTGTGCCGCCAGAATTGCAACAGCGACCACAACCACAGACCCAGTCCCAGCCAATGACGAGCATTCCTCCAGCTGTTGTGGCAATGTTAAGCGAGCAGGTTGCGCAGAGACGACAAGAGAACGTAGCAGTTGTTCCTGGTGTGGCTCCCCCTGGTGCAACCGAACCCGAATCGCATCATCCGCTCGCTTTACCTATGCCACCTGGTGTTAATCCCGTTGACGGGAGTGCCTTGGAAGAGGTGGAGTCTAGTCCATTTAGTACGACAGCGGCGGAGGCGCCTCCGAACGATTCACACCCCGGGAGAATGCGTTTACAAGACTTGCCGATGCCACCTGTGCAAAGTGATGCTGAGAGCATCAGTAGTGATCATGAAGATGTTGAAGAAGCTCAGCAGTCTAAACTTGGGTATGTATCACATGAACAGAAACATTGAACATGAACGATGTGAACAACATGAACATGAACGACGCACATGATGTTCACATGATTCCTCAATTTTTTACTGTCTTCATGTCGTTATAAATTTTTCTTGTACCAATACCTCTGGTGGCATCCAAAAGATTCTAAGAAGTACGTATTATTACCATGTTATAGCTCATATACATTATGTTTGATATCGGTTTACGAGCTTTAAGCTCATGTTTTACAAATATGTACCGTTTATATCATACCGATGAAAATAAATATTATCTTATCTTAATTTATCTTATTCAATGTTAATATTCTATTCAAGAAACAGCATACCTTCATAAGGCTCACTCGATTCACTTGTTTATTGAGCATTTATGTAATTTTTTCTGGACTAATTTGTTACGATTGCAGTTTTATAAAATCAAAATATTTTATTCAAGAAACAGTATTTCTTCATCCAGAACTCGATTGACTTGTTCTTCGAACACTTATAAAATCAAATTTGTATTTTGGTTTTTATAGGTATAAAGTAATTGGCAAGAGATGTGCTCGCGAGGATAAATACGCCTGGGGAACACGTTGTGTAGAACTATTTGATATAGTCAGTCAAGTTGGTGAAGGTACTTATGGGCAAGTGTACAAGGCCCGTGACAAGCAAACAGGTAAAAATTTAGTCCCTTACTCATTAACAGATGGTTATGTGTAGTAGTAATCTATAGAAATCTTCATAATCATCACATGATTTTTATTTTGCTTAGGTGATATGGTTGCGCTGAAGAAAGTGAGGCTAGAAAATGAAAAGGAGGGCTTTCCTATCACAGCTGTCCGGGAGATAAAGATTCTGCGTCAGCTTTCTCATGCGAATATCGTGAATATGAAAGAGATTGTTACGGATAAGCAAGATGCTTTGGACTTCCGACATGACAAAGGTATCGTTTATCAATGAATGAGATAAGTTGCCTTTTGCAGTTTTGTCTCCTTAATTCTCTTTGCAGAAATAAGCCTTTTTACAGTTTCGTTGCACATGCGTAGTTGCTGTAGGTTAAAGGTTAGAAGCAATGCATCTTAACAATAACCGTTACTTGACATGTGTGTAAAGCAAAGTTTTCTGCCCCGTCAGTTCAGTAACTTCAATTGTTTTACTTGGACGTTACTCAATTATGCATTAGTCTGTATGTAGAGTAATTTACTAGCAGGATCTTACTTGGAAACAAGAAAAAATGAACTAGGTAAAGTTCTAGCTAGCTGTTTACTGTTAGTATTACAACAGCTTGGGCTGTGAGGCATTATCGTTTGTACAAAAATGTATTGCCTGGTACACTTAACCTTTGACCTTTTCACGATCATCATCAATCGCTGAAACTGTGAGAAGGCTTATCGTGTGAAATTGTTTGAGGATTGCAACGTTAATTTCTCACTCATAAACTACAGTAGGCTAATAGTAATTGTGGAAAACACACGGTCCCCTGAGCAATCTCTGTGCCTCCCCTTGGTAATGGTTTGGTCCGCGGCTTCAATCGGTTGGTTTTCATGGCTGGCAGCAAGCTTGAAGATAAGAGTTAGGGGTGAGCATTCTGTACAAGAAAGCGAATTCGAATCGAACCAAACTTCAGTATTTCGAATTCAAATTGAGATTGAAAGATTTTCGAACAAGTTTTCAAACCACCAGTAAAAATTGGTCTTACAAAGATCGTGCATATTACCTGATTTTATTCATAACTGTATTGTGTTTCAATCAAATAATGAAGATCATTTTAATAAAGAACGTATGTGACTGAAGTGCTGAATTATTCGAATCTATACTTTTAAGTTCGAACTAAAGAAATTCGTTTGAATCGAATTCGAACGTTCGATGCTCACCGCTAATAAGAATACCTGTTGACTGTTAAACTCTCGAGTTTTACCTGTTACTTCTGCTATACCTGTAACATGAAGTTTTAATAAATGTTAATATTTTGTGGAACAAACGTGTTATTTTGAAGGGCAGATATTCACAGTAATTCAACTGTATATTGTGAGCGATTTTGCTGATTCCACAAGATTTAAGAATTTCAGCTCAAGACTTATTTGACGCTTAAGTCCATTTTCAGGTGCTTTCTACTTGGTATTTGAATACATGGATCATGATCTGATGGGTTTGCTTGAATCCGGACTGGTCCACTTCAACGAAAGTCAGATTGCTTCATTTATGAAACAGCTGTTAGATGGGTTAAACTATTGTCACAAGAAAAACTTTCTCCATCGAGATATTAAATGCTCTAATATTCTAATGGATAACAAGTACGTATGGTTACATTCGGTTCAAGTACGCATAGTTATACTCGGTTCAAGTACGTATAGTTACACTCGGTTCAAATATGTATAGTTACACTCGGGGGCCCAGTAAATATATTTACACTCGGTCCAAGGACGTGTAGTTACACTCGGTTCTACTATACATAGTTACACTCAGTTCAAGTACGTATAATTACACTCGGTTCAAGTACACATAGTTACGCTCTGTTCAAGCACGTATAGTTACACTCGGTTCAAGTATGTATAGTTACACTGAGTTCCAATTACGTATATTTACACTCGGTTCAAGTACGTATAGTTACACTCGGTCCAAGTACGTATAGTTACACTCGGTTCAAGTACGTATAGTTACACTCGGTTCAAGTATGTATAGTTCAAGTGCGTATATTTACACTCAGTTCAAGTACGTATAGTTACGCTCGGTTCAAGTACACATTGTTACACTCGGTTCAAGTACGTATATTTACATTCAGTCCAAGCACGTATAGTTACACTCGGTTCTACTATACATAGTTACACTAGGTTCAAGTACATATAATTACACTCGGTTCAAGTACATATAGTTACACTCGGTTCAAGTACGTATAGTTACACTCGGTTCAAGCACGTATAGTTACACTCGGTTCAAGTATGTATAGTTACACTGAGTTCCAATTACGTATATTTACACTCGGTTCAAGTACGTATAGTTACACTCGGTCCAAGTACGTATAGTTACACTCGGTTCAAGTACGTATAGTTACACTCGGTTCAAGTATGTATAGTTCAAGTGCGTATATTTACACTCAGTTCAAGTACGTATAGTTACGCTCGGTTCAAGTACACATTGTTACACTCGGTTCAAGTACGTATATTTACATTCAGTCCAAGCACGTATAGTTACACTCGGTTCTACTATACATAGTTACACTAGGTTCAAGTACATATAATTACACTCGGTTCAAGTACATATAGTTACACTCGGTTCAAGTACGTATAGTTACACTCGGTTCAAGTACGTATAGTTACACTCGGTTCAAGTATGTATAGTTACACTGAGTTCCAATTACGTATATTTACACTCGGTTCAAGTACGTATAGTTACACTCGGTCCAAATACGTATAGTTACACTCGGTTCAAGTACGTATAGTTACACTCGGTTCAAGTATGTATAGTTACACTGAGTTCAAGTACGTATATTTACACTCAGTTCAAGTACGTATAGTTACACTCGGTTCAAGTACACATTGTTATACTCAGTCCAAGCACGTATAGTTACACTCATTTCAAGTACACATAGTTACACTCAGTCAAGTACGCATAGTTACACTCATTTCAAGTACTATATTGTCTCTTTGTACTTTTTAAGCACTAAATAATTTTTAAAATTCTCTAATGCAGTTTCTTTATTAAGAGCATGGACAATATTTCATAATAAAATAACTGTTTGCTTAAATATTTTTCGTAAGGCTGTTTTCAGTTTCAAAAATGTGATTTAATCAGATAATTGTTTGTGTGTTTTTAGTATAGTATTGTTAGTATAGTTTATTTATCCCAAGGACCAAGTACAATTTAACAATATTTTACCAAAAAAAATACACAATATAAAAATAGCATGAGAATAATAGATAATAATAATAATAGAGAATAATAGATAAGATGTAGCCTAATAATTAATGCAGTGCAGACAATTATCAGCTCAGATCAGAAGGTGAACTTGTAAGGTCTGAGGCGAACAGGTAATATGGAGTAATTGGAGTGCAGGAGGTGCAAGATAAAGGGAAGGAAAGCTTGGAAGGTAATGAGTGGGAAGATGATGAAACAATGTGTAGGGATTAAATTCACATTTAAAGTTTACATAGCAGCCAACAGGGCAATGTGAAAAAGAGGCCGCAACCGGGCACACTCAATGGTGCCAAAATAAATTTACTTCTTTTTACTTCTGCAACTTCTTTTCCTTCGTCTTCTTCCTTGTTCTAGACCTTCACTTCACATTACATTAAATAATACGTTTGAAAACAATTACCAGGATTTGAAAACATTACCAAAAGTTTTGCTATTGCAGGTTCCCAGTTTCGATTTCTATCACAAAAATCATGATTGGATTAAGCAAGTTTATTTATTGTGATTAGTGTAATTTCGCTAGCACTACTGCAACTGTGCCGACACATTATATATCAGTGTCTGTCCATACACAAAAATGTTTGAATATGTATATCGGTAATGTAATTTCTGCTTATCTTGGTCATGGAAAATCAGTATTTGGTCAGGGAAAAGTCAGGGAAATTCAGATGGTATATATTAGAGTTATGTGCTAATATTAAATCTTTTCAACTTGTAAAACAGTACGTTCATTTTTAATGTTGTCAGGCTGATGATTCCAAATTAGAAGCGTGTAAAATTTAACAAAATGCTTAGCAACGCTAGTACGAACATAACAAAATGCCTAGCAACGCTAGTACGAACATAACAAAATGCTTAGCAACGCTGGTACAAACATAACAAAATGTTTAGCAATGCTGGTACGAACATAACAAAATGCTTAGCAATGCTGGTACGAACGTAACAAAATGCTTAGCAACGCTAGTACGAACATAACAAAATGCTTAGCAACGCTGGTACAAACATAACAAAATGTTTAGCAACGCTGGTACGAACATAACAAAATGTTTAGCAACGCTGGTACGAACATAACAAAATGCTTAGCAACGCTAGTACGAACATAACAAAATGCTTAGCAACGCTGGTACGAACATAACAAAATGTTTAGCAACGCTAGTACGAACATAACAAAATGCTTAGCAACGCTGGTACAAACATAACAAAATGTTTAGCAACGCTGGTACGAACATAACAAAATGCTTAGCAACGCTGGTACGAACATAACAAAATGCTTAGCAACGCTGGTACGAACATAACAAAATGCTTAGCAACGCTGGTACGAACATAACAAAATGCTTAGCAACGCTGGTACGAACATAACAAAATGTTTAGCAACGCTGGTACAAACATAACAAAATGTTTAGCAACGCTGGTACGAACATAACAAAATGTTTAGCAACGCTGGTACGAACATAACAAAATGCTTAGCAACACTAGTACGAACATAACAAAATGCTTAGCAACGCTGGTACGAACATAACAAAATGTTTAGCAACGCTAGTACGAACATAACAAAATGCTTAGCAACGCTGGTACAAACATAACAAAATGTTTAGCAACGCTGGTACGAACATAACAAAATGTTTAGCAACGCTGGTACGAACATAACAAAATGCTTAGCAACGCTAGTTCGAACATAACAAAATGCTTAGCAACGCTGGTACAAACATAACAAAATGTTTAGCAACGCTAGTACGAACATAACAAAATGCTTAGCAATGCTGGTACGAACGTAACAAAATACTTAGCAATGCTAGTACAAACATAACAAAATGCTTAGCAATGCTGGTACAAACATAACAAAATGCTTAGCAACGCTGGTACGAACATAACAAAATGCTTAGCAACGCTGGTACGAACATAACAAAATGCTTAGCAACGCTGGTACAAACATAACAAAATGCTTAGCAACGCTGGTACAAACATAACAAAATGCTTAGCAACGCTAGTACAAACATAACAAAATACTTAGCAACGCTGGTACAAACATAACAAAATGCTTAGCAACGCGAGTACAAACATAACCTAAATAAAAATGCTTATAACTTGTATTATTATGCTTCACATTCAGTTTTTTACTCTGTCAATAAGAGTTTTTAAAACCCATTCCTTGTTTTGTCTATTCACAGAGGTCGAATCAAGCTTGCAGATTTTGGCCTGGCAAGATTGTACGATGCAGAAGAAAGTCGTCCATACACAAATAAGGTGATAACTCTATGGTACCGGCCACCAGAATTATTACTGGGAGAAGAACGTTACACCACGGCTATAGATGTGTGGAGTTGTGGGTAAGATGTGGTTTATGTAAACTCTAGATTTCCTCTTTGAATTTAACTTGCACGTGTGTGTCGATTGTTTAGTTTTAATTACGGTAAACTATGTACAACTGGAACACTTCGGGACCGGAAGATTTGTCTCAGTTGTGCAAAAGTCGAGTTTGATAATGTTCATAAGAAAACAAGATTGAGTCACTCATCAACATGGAACAATACACTAGTAACACTACAGCCTGTGAAAATGACAAACTGTGAGAAACTGAGCCTTTAATCAAATATCAAACAACAATTTTTATGAATATCAAAAATAAAATGACTGGTCCACCTCTATTGTAGTCTGAGTAGCATAGTTAATAGAATTCAGCAGTAATAATATTGTGATCTACATTAAACCACGTTCGTTGTCATGTTGTGTGCAGCGTTCTGCTAAGGTAATACAAGAAATTTAGCATTTTTGCTGAAAGTAGCAGTTAAAATTGTAATGTGGTGCACCCTTTCATGTAGGACTTCTCACTTGGGAGGTTGTTCGAGATAGCCAGTCAGATTCCAGTGTGAATGCCAGTCAGATTCTTAAGAATTGTAATTTTATTCGAATTACACGGTAATGGTTATTAAAGGAAAAAGCGAAAGGGAACAGCTGTTCCATGACATCTGTTCTATATGCGCAGAATTTGAATTATACCACTTCGAGTTATGCACAGTTTACCGTAATTATATTTTTGAGGCGAGTGGAATAACCCTGTTGTTACTGTGCTAAGTGACCAAAGTTCTTCATTGTCGAACCCACTCACTGACTCACTGCCTGTGCAATGTACCCATTCTAGTACATGGCTAAGATCTCCGCTAATGTTGGATTTAGGCTTGTAGAGTGCTGAACTGTGTAGAGAAACTATAGGTGACGTACAGTTTGTGGAAATATGATTTAACGTTTGCTATACGTGTTTGCGGAAATCTTATAATCAAACCTAAATTAGCTGACAATTAACAATATCATTAATTAAGTTCTGACTTTGTGAATGCCAGAAGTTAACAAACCTACAGTTTATTTTCACAAGCTCATTGGTTTTCGACTTTTGGCATTTACAGTCGTAATTTAATTAATGATATTGTTAATCGGCAGCTAATTTGATGAGTTGATACCATCAGTAGCTCTGCACCGTGGCACAAGCACAGGTGGCGCTGTTGTATTGTGTGCTTTAAAGTTGACAATTCTTGCCTGTTCTGTTTTGCCGAACCAGTAGATGAGATAGAAGAGTATGAGAATTCTAATCCTAGGGCTTTGAGTTCAAGTCATGATTAGTTCACAATTTTTCAGCATTTTCTTCAGCTCATTAGCTGCAAGGGTTAATAATTGTTTTAAAATAAACTGCAACAGTTTATTAATTTCTTGTATGCATAGTTAAAATCTAATTAATGATAAACGTATATTATACGCGTGTAGTACAGGCTATGCTCCTGTCCTGGCTTAAACATTCAAACAGAAGAGCATGTTATCTGTTTTTGTCCACTTACGAATCACCTTCGTGAAGATAACACTGAACTCAACTTCAATGATTTGCATGAATTTTTCAATGGAAACCCAATGTCATGTTGTGAATTTGTAAATAACTCTTTAGTGATTTTTGGACAGTAATGATCATGTTATGTGATCGTAAGTGTTTATCGTGAATTTGTAAATAACCCTTGAGCTGTTTTTGGACAGTAATGATCGTGTTATGTGATCAAAAGTGTTTATCGTGAATTTGTAAATAATTCTTCAGTTATTTTTTGACAGTAATGATCATGTTATATGATCAAAAGTCCTTTTTGTAGTGATCTATGGACTAAACCAAAATATCATGTTCGACTATCTCTTAATCAGTCAGTAAACATATATATATATAGTTGCAATCATTTCTCATTTATTTTAGATGTATTCTTGGTGAACTGTTCACCAAGAAGCCAATATTTCAAGCAAACCAGGAGCTGGCTCAGCTTGAATTAATCAGTAGGATATGTGGTTCGCCTACAGCAGCCGCGTGGCCGGATGTCGTCAAGTTACCGCTTTTCCACACTATGAAACCAAAAAAGATTTATCGCAGAAGAGTTAGAGAAGAATTTTCTGTGTAAGTCATACTTTTTATTGGTACTTCAAATTTGATTATTGTTATCATATATGAGTTTCACGGGTTTCCTTTTCTTTGACCAGTTTGTAGTTAATAATGGGAAAGAAAAGGGATTTTTAAACTTTCTCAAAAGATATCTCAAGGGATAAAGCGATCTCAAGAGAACTTTCCATACAATGTTATATTACTTGTGCTTACCTGTTTGAAAGACTTATGTAATTAGAATAAAAAACTGTTAATAATTTAAAATATTTGTGGCACCAGGTAAAACGGCTTCGACATCCCATGGTGCATTTCTGATTCACCGAAAATTACTGATCGTATTGACAATTTTATACTTTTGGTTTGTTAGCGAAAAGTGTACTACGAATGCTGTGATTGTTTTTTCAACCTTTACGTAATCTTTTCTAAATTTGTTTTAAACAACTTACCATTAAAATGGTCACTCCTAACAATCATCACGGGAGTTTAAATTTGCAAGTCTTATACGGTGTTACTGCTAACACAATCCCTGTATGCAATAAGGCAGCATGTAAGCAATAAAAAATTTCAAGACGAATTTTTCAAGTTTCATTTGCGAAGAGTGTTTTCTTGGTTGTTAAGTGAGAGCTGAGGCAAAACAGCTGTGACTGTACTGTCCTGTAACTGAGGCAAAACAGCTGTGACTGTACTGTCCTGTAACTGAGGCAAAACAGCTGTGACTGTACTGTCCTGTAACTGAGGCAAAACAGCTGTGACTGTACTGTCCTGTAACTGAGGCAAATCAGCTGTGACTGTACTGTCCTGTAACTGAGGCAAAACAGCTGTGACTGTACTGTCCTGTAACTGAGGCAAAATAGCTGTGGCCGTACTGTCCTGTAACTGAGGCAAAACAGCTGTGACTGTACTGTCCTGTAACTGAGGCAAAACAGCTGTGACTGTACTGACCTGTAACTGAGGCAAAATAGCTGTGACTGTACTGTCCTGTAACTGAGGCAAAATAGCTGTGGCCGTACTGTCCTGTAACTGAGGCAAAACAGCTGTGACTGTACTGTCCTGTAACTGAGGCAAAACAGCTGTGACTGTACTGTCCTGTAACTGAGGCAAAACAGCTGTGACTGTACTGTCCTGTAACTGAGGCAAAACAGCTGTGACTGTACTGTCCTGTAACTGAGGCAAAATAGCTGTGGCCGTACTGTCCTGTAACTGAGGCAAAACAGCTGTGACTGTACTGTCCTGTAACTGAGGCAAAATAGCTGTGGCCGTACTGTCCTGTAACTGAGGCAAAATAGCTGTGGCCGTACTGTCCTGTAACTGAGGCAAAATAGCTGTGGCCGTACTGTCCTGTAACTGAGGCAAAACAGCTGTGGCCGTACTGTCCTGTAACTGAGGCAAAACAGCTGTGACTGTACTGTCCTGTAACTGAGGCAAAACAGCTGTGACTGTACTGTCCTGTAACTGAGACAAAACAGCTCTGATTGTACTGACCTGTAACTGTCCCGAGACTGTTGTAATGTTGGCAGTTGGGCATGCCTGTCAGCACTTCTCACAAGACAGCTCAAGTGGCTGACTGAATGGGACTTATGCACAAAGTCTCAAGTTCAAATACACGGGCATCTTTTGACGTCTGCTGAATAATTCTTAAGAAAGAACGATATTTACATGCGATGTTTGTTGATGATCTCTGCTTGTGTTTTTTTTTCTAGTAAAACAAAGTTTTTAATGTTTAGCACACAGAAGCAAGAAGGACCCGGGTGTATTATTCTTCCAGATAAGTTTCTACGCTTTTCAAATGCAAAGTTAAATAATAAAAAAGTGCTTAAATGTTGCATTGGTTCCAGGTTACCGGGGCCAGCATTAGATCTCTTAGACAAGATGTTGGAGTTAGATCCTAGCAAGCGTTATACTGCCGAAGAAGCACTGGCTTCGCCATGGTTAGAGCCGATTGATCCAGCTTCTATGCCGCCACCTGAGTAAGTTTTTTTAAATCAGTAGTGTGATAATTGTTTATCGATAATTTATTAAGCTAATTGCAAAGTCCTTTAAAAATGATTTCACTTGTCTCTCACTAGACATCAGTAGGTTTTGTTTCCTGTTGAATGCAAGACTCATAATTAGTTTCAAGCGACCGTGAAAATATAGGATCTTAGCTAGGGCTTCATTGCTAACGAAACGGAAATGGGTAGCTAGGTATCGGTAAGATCTATAGGTGGTTTCAAGAAAGCAGAAAGAAATTAATTGGTAGAGACATGAATAAAACTCATAGAACGTTAAATTAAATAGCGTTGAATATTTGCCTCTGGAACGTATCTCAATTCTTTTACATTACTTTCTATGGAAGTCTAAGCTTCGTTTAACGATGTTTCGCTTAACTTCGCATTTTTGCTGGAATGCATTAGCATCGTTAAGCAAGGACTTGTTGCATTTCAACAAGTTGCTTGGCAAAAAATGTGGTTTTGTGTGTGTGGGTGTTATCTGCGAACGGACCGCTTGTCCAAATGATGACATAAAGCTGAAAACTGATTTCATACCGTGCTATTATAGTTTGTTTTTGTTGCAGCCTTCCATTGTGGCAAGATTGTCATGAGATGTGGAGTAAGAAGCGTCGTAAGGCTTTGCGAGCTGAGCATGATGCTAAGACTGCTTCTCAACGGGGCATAACACACAGTGAGTCTGCTAGTGTACTCCCGCTGTTGGGCAGAGACGGCGAAGATCCCGCATCAGCCGACACGAGAAGTCGTAGTGAAAATATTACCAAAGACACTACGCCCAAAGTACCATCATCTTCGGGCACACCGGCAAAAGATCCTTTGTCGTCAAAGGAATCGGCTTCTAATGTTGGTAGTAAATTTGAGACGAATAGCAGTGGATCTGAAAAGCATTCGAAAAGTGAAAATTCACAACAAAGTGATGACACAACGGATAGTGCAACGCTAGCGTCTACTATTACAAATTTACTCAAGGATAACCCGGGCATGAGCATTGCAAATCTGACTAAAAGGTTTAATCTGAAAATGGACCCTAAAACTCAGACTGTCCTAGAAACATTGAGTGCTCAGTTGATGGTGGCAAATTCTTCTGCAGCTACAAAAGATTTGCAGATGAGTGGCACAAAAAAGCAATCCAATGATTCACCTAGTGTAAATTTATTACGAGATAGTAAGGTGAAATCTAAATCAGCGTCCAGAACAAATGGCGGCCTACTTGACATCCCTACGGAGGCCCCTTTGCCTCCCGAGCTCAGACCCGGTTACGATTGGCAAACTGCTGCGGAACCACTTAGTGCTAGTGTTTCGAGCGAGTCGGTGAGCAGTAATGTCGCTAGTGAACCAGTGAGCACAAGTGCTTCGAGTGAACCAGTAACCAGTCAAAGTACAGAAGGTGTGAAGGCAGCTTTAGTTCAGTTACTAGCTGCACAGGGTGTAAAAGTTACTTACGGTAACTCAGACCTCGCTGGAGACACAGCATCGTGGACAGACAACAAACCGTTAGACAATTTAGCAAACAACAATGTTAACGTTTCCGGTTACCCAGGTGAAAGTGATCAACAGTACCCAACTGCATCAACTGTTGACACCGTAGTGACTAATGCGAATATTGTTACGCCTAGTTCATTATTAACAGGTTTAACTCAACTATTTGGCGACACTCTCAAAAGTGTAGGATCTAGTGTGGCACCTGTCAGTTCTGCAGACAGTTTAGCACTTGATTCGTCTCATCTGTTGACGGCAACTGAAACGTCTCGTGCCGTCGTGAATAATCCAATGTCTATTCCAAAATCGGAAATGACGTACGAGCATTCTGATAGTTTTACAACAAAGAGCGAAAGCAGCATAACTACGGTGGGGCAGAAAAAACAAGTCTTTGATTATGAAGCCAATTATTACAGGAATGATTTTGCAAGGTGCACTTTAAAAGAAGATTCTTATTATGATGAACAAAAGAGAGAGTTAGATTACGAAGCTGAAAGGTATTTGGGCAACCGCTCTCCATACAGATACGACGCACGCAGCGATTATTTGATGGACAGGTCTCTTTCTTATAGAGATGGTGGTGACGTGATTACTCGTGATGAATATTTTGGAAGCAGCCCTCGATCGGTCGCGCCAGGTCACAGGAGCAAGATGGATTTTGAGAGACCAGTCAGAGTGTACTACGATAATGATTTTGATGGGGTAAAGCAGAGACGCATTTCGTCGCGTGTTAATGATGACCGAGAAGTTGAACCGGGCAGAGCTGAAAATGATTATCCTGGTAGAAGTAGAACAGCATTTTCAACAAGTTCAGAATTTAGTCAAAGAAAAGCATATCGTGATGACAGGGAGGAGTGGTCACGTAACGTCTTAGAAGCCGAAAGGAGGTCTCAAGGGCGGCGGAGTTATCCCGACCAAGTGTTACCTGACAGTACCTCATTTGATGAAAAAACTTGCGCACCTTTAAGTGAAAAGAGAGAGAAGCTAGGCAATGCTGAACAGGTAAACTGTAAGTTTGGCAAATGTGAAAGTGATAAATTGCCAGATGCATTTAGTAAAACTGTCCCACATCTCCAATCTGGCCAGTCGGTAAAAGATGCGTCCAGTTCGGGAAGTGATAACGACAACGGTGGAAATGGTCGTCGGTTGCCGTCACTGATGGACATAGTTACTAGCAAGCCTACCACTAGTGAACAAGAACAAGCACACTCATCACCTCCAGCACATCCGAGCGCGGAAGAAGCTGCGCAGGCTCCAGTGAATGTGCGACGGCTAAATTCTCCTTGTGATATATACAGCGAAGTGTCGGAAGATGTTCGTAACAGATTGTCTGTTAGTGATAATTTGCAGACTAGTAAACAGTCGTTGCTTGTGAGCGATGAAGAGAAAACGAAACGCACAACTCCGTCAAGTTTACATCAGCAATCAGCAGCATCCGACGAGGATGCAATTAGCAAGGTAAGTAACGATCAAAGGACGGAAATGCAACCGTGGCTCAAGCAACCACTTGCAGGTGGCAGTAAGGGTGACATCCCGTCACTATTGCCCAGTCCTGCCGGGCACGTGCTAAGGCATCGTGCACAGACTCCCATGCATGCGGTGAACCCCCGACCGCTCGTTAATCAACAACTTAGACAGCCTGCCCCGTTGTTAGCACGGGGTGGCCCGATGTCGCGATTTTCTCACGCTCGAGCTCCGCACGTGCAGCCGCACAGGTACCCGAACGAATTCTACGAAGACGAGTTGGCAGATGCACAGAATGAGTTTGCGACTGGAAGATCCGAAACTCGTGGCGTAAATTGGAATCGTGGGAAGAACGTCCCAAAGCGTGGCATGCAATGGTCGCTAAGAGGTCGGTATTATTAGTTGTGTTATATATACTTGTCATTTGTAAATATAAATTGACAAATTTCTATGTTTATCATGTGTTACCTGCACTTGGTAATGTTACTTGGATAATTTTCTTGCCTCTAGTACTTATATCATGAAGCAGCGTTGGTTTGCAACTCTCTGCTGTCTGGGTTTGAAGAAAATTATGCAAGTTGCGGTGAATTGTTATTAAAAAGTGTATTATATTTGAAACTGTAAGATTAGTTGCATTCATTTCGTAAGCTTAATGTACACGAGATTTTCTACAGTTATTTATTCACCGGTAAGAAACTGGTGAACCTTGTTTCTTGGGGTAGTTTACATTGTAACAAAAGTAATTTTTGCCATGATATGTTGTAAAGTATGATGGTAGTTGTCTGAAAAAATGTGAAACATAGCTTGGATGTTCTGTTGTTTTTTTTTTGTAACCCGATGCGTAACCAGCAAGAAACTCTTACTCAAAACAAGGCTGCGACTCTTCAATTCATATGTAACTTGTATCTTCATGTACAGCAGTGTAACGTTGGTGCTTAACTGCAACTCAGGAAGCAGAAATAGCTGTAATTTCCCAGAAATCTACTCACAAAGATTTAAAAATAAAATGGCAATAATATCATGTCAAATGAGTAACTCTATAACAGAGTCAACGAAGAACAATATCATTTCAAATGAGTAACTCTATAACAGGATCAATGAAGAACATTGGAGCACTAAAATGGGTAGGACATTTAATGAGATTGCCAGAAACAACACCAATAAGATTATCGTTAAACATTGGAACATCAAAATCAGAAGACTAAGATTGGTAGGACATTTCATGAGATTGCCAGAAACAACACCAGTAAGATTAGCATTAAACATTGGAGCATCAAAATCAGAATCAGAAGATTAAGATGGGTAGGACATTTAATGAGATTGCCAGAAACAACACCAGTAAGATTAGCATTAAACATTGGAGCACTAAAATCAGAATCAGAAGACTAAGATGGGTAGGACATTTAATGAGATTGCCAGAAACAACACCAATAAGATTAGCATTAAACATTGGAACATCGGAATCAGAAGACTAAGATGGGTAGGACATTTAATGAGATTGCCAGAAACAACACCAGTAAGATTAGCATTAAACATTGGAACATCAGAATCGGAATCAGAAGATTAAGATGGGTGGAACACGTAATGAGATTGCCAGCAACAACATCGGTAAGATTAGCATTTAAACGAGGCACTGAAACCTACTAAACGACCTCCAACCAAAAACAACTTGGATATCAAGAATTAATAAAGATTTACAACAGCTGAGAACAAACTTAACAATAGCATCACACGAGTTGACAATTTTAACTGCAGACCGGAAACAGTGGGGTGCTGTAATAAAGGATAGAGGCTCTATGTCTACAATAGATGTTTAGAACAACAAAAGACGAAGAAGAAGAAGATTATGTTTAACCAAAAGAAAAAAATCTGAACAAACCAGAACAGAAGCTTCTGGGTATAAATGAGGAGCATTTGGAACACAATGAACCAGCTGATAATCTTGATATCATGCACTTTAATAAATATCCGCTTTTTTTACAATATGCAGTAGTGATCGGTAATGAAAGACAGATTCACAAAAGTAGCAAAAGTCTAGTAAAGGTGCAGTCAAGTTGACTTTAAAACAAACTACATAATATCAGACCCCTTTATCACCTAATTTTGCGGCTCAAAAAAAATTGGCATTAAGCGAGTTTGGCGCAATAACGAAGTGCATTGATACATACTTATCTAGGCAAATACAGACATTTTGTTTTGCTGGTGTTATAACAAGGTTGGGCTGGGCGTGAAATAAAAACCTTCATGGTGTTTTAATGCAACTTTTGGTAAAAGTTAGAGCACATGAAGCGATCTTTGTCGCTCTCTCTCTCTTGCCGTTTCTGTGTCTTCCCCTCTCTCATTTTCTGTCTCCCTCTCCCCTCTCTCTCTCTCTCTTGCCGTTTCTGTGTCTTCCCCTCTCTCTCATTTTCTGTCTCTCTCTCCCCCCTCTCTCCTTTCTCTTTCCCTCTCTCTCTCTCTGTCTCCCTCTCAACCTTCTCTCTCTCTCTCTCTTTCTCTCTCTCTCTCTCTCTCTCTCTCTCTCTCTCTCTCTCTCTCTCTCTCCCTCTCCCCCTCTCTCTCTCCCTCTCTTGCCATTTCTGTGTCTTCCCTCTCTCTCTCCCCCCTCTCTCCTCTCTCTCTCTTTCCCTCTCTCTCTCTCTGTCTCCCTCTCAACCTTTTTTCTCTCTCTCTCTCTCTGCCTATCTATCTATCTATATATATATATATATATATATATATATATCTACCTCCCTCCCTCCCCATTCTCTCTCTCATCCAATCATTTTCAGTTGCAGGGTCGGCCTTAGGTAATTGGAGGCCCTAGGCGAAGTGAGTTTGGTGGCCCCAAATGAAATAGAAAAATAAAAAATAAATACGAAAAAAATAAAATTACGCAATTTATTAAAAACTATAATGTATGTTACCTCGGCGTGAGGCCCCCCTGGAGGGTGAAGCCCTAGGCGGTTGCCTAGTTTGCCTATGCTTAAGGCCGGCCCTGTCAGTTGGGTGGGTGTTTTCTACCCCCGTCTATAAAACTTAATTATTGTATATTCTCACAGTCACATTACAATTTTCTCACAAAAACATGTACATTAAACTTGTATTAAACATAAATAATAGCTCTCTTTAACTGCTGTTTTTTTTCTTTCAATTTCTCCTGCTGCTGTTATTGTAGATTCTGTAGTGCAAGAGTTTGCAATAGGATTGCTGCGGGTAAAAAGAAAAACAAAAGAACAACAGAAGGAATACAGAATAAATTATTTGTCTCAATAACATTATACGAAGGTTATATGAAAATAAATTTCTCAGCAAAATTTTTGTAACGTCAACATCGTTCCAATTACTGTCGAGAATTATAGTGCCGACCATCCGTGCAGATGAAATTTTTGCTTTTCACATTTGCCTTAAAAAATCAGCTTTGTAACCAGAAAGTAATCGTTGAACATTCAAATCATAAACGTGTCCGGTGGATATATCAGTTTCACAATTCTACATAAAGTCTGGAACACGATACTCAATTTTTATACATGTCTAAGATAGAGTATAAACGTGTCCTGTGGATAGATTAGTTTCACAATTCTACATGCAAGTCTGAAACACGATACTCAATTTTTATACATGTCTAAGATAGACCAAAGCATATGATAAGTGAATTTTACATATTGCTTAATAAACTCGGCCAAATTCTCTTAAATGTGTAATCTTATTGTTATAAGTAGCTGTGTAAAAAAACTTGAGGATTTAAACTTGTTCAGCCCATGCTATTAGATGCAATAATTGCTACGCATTCAAAAATTGTGAAAGGGATTTTAAAGTACATTTCAAAAAACTTTGGATACAAAATTATTTTTAGTAATTTAAAATGTTTCCGCCAACTGGTAGTGTCACTGTTTTACTAACCCAGAGTGCAGCAAAAACGTCGATAATTCACCAGATAATATTAATGTTGTTGACAAGATAAGGTACTTTCGCCATTAATTAAAGAATATACCAGCTCTGTCTCAAACAACAAAACGACAAGAATAAATTTAACAACTTTATTGTAACTCGCAAAGCAACGAGGTTATAACTAGAAAGATGAGCGCAACGGAAAACTAAGAAGTTGAAAACAAAAGGGCAACTTTGCAAAAGGGATGAAGTTGATAACACTAGCAACACGCATGTATACTGGCGTTTATCTTAAGTAAAGTAAAATGGTAAACTTATTAAGTTTAAACGGTTACATGGCTTCATCATTTAACGCCATCTACATTTTTCTCTAACTTTTGCTGCAGCAGCAAATGCTCCAGTACAAACATCCTTCAGTTTTGCTTTTATTCACACAACATAAACTGTGTCTCCATAAATCTCAAAAACGTAAGAGATGCATTAGGCCTGGGAAGGAACTCCAAAAATTGATGTAAACTTTTTGCACTTTCGTAAGTTTTAGGCTTTTGGGGCTTTTTGGAGTGTAAAATCAAGAAATTTGTCCGGCTTTGTGGTTTAATTTTGTTGATTTTTGTTTCGAAAAAACCCTCATAAGACCTCTTCCAGGCCCCGCCCTCCTAGCTGGCTCTTGTCCTCTGATTTCGGTTGGTGACGAGGTAGCAGCCTTATGTCCATATTCACAGAACTGCAGTATTTAACACAGGTTTTTCTGCAGAGTTCCTTCTGTGTGAAATTACGACAATCTTCACATTTATGTTTGCGGACACAACTGCATGATAGCCCAAACTGGCTTCTCCCTTGCGGACACAATTTCGACCTGCCCTGCATGATAGCCTAAACTAGTTTCTCCCTTGCGGACACAACTGCATGGCAGCCTAAACTGGCTTCTCCCTTCACAGAGTGCAAAATTGGCTTCCCATTACCTCCTTCATTTGTCAAACTTGCTTGAATCCAATGATGAAGCACAATGTTACAGTTCTCAGCTCACTGTGTCTTAAACGTTCGTGTTTAAATTAGCTTTAACCCTTTCATACCCGTTGTATCCCGTGGGATACGAGAGTATTTTCTGCCTTTAAAATTAATAAAATTTTAAAACTGACAATTATTTGATCTTTAATAGTTATTTTGATTTAAGCCAATAACAATAGACTAAAAATAGTGATAAAATGGCAAACTAAAAAATCTACATAGCATAAAAAACTGCGCAAGGTACAGTACTTTAGAGACGACTTTGTACAGATCAGCATAGCATGCATACTAAATGTCTTAAATACTTTAAAAAAATATCAGCAGTTGCAAAATTAAGCACAGTTTATGCTTCCATTGAATCCCAATGTATCCCGTGGGATACAGGCAATTTTTAGCACGTATATTTGGCACAGGTAGAAAAAAATAATTATTATGTGTAAACAAGATGGACATACTGAACAAAAGTACCAAGCCAAAAAATTTTTCTTACTAAAAAATAATTTGGGACTGAAAGGGTTAATACAAAAACAAATTCTTTTGATGGCAAAGGATCGCCCATACTTAAGCAGTTACTAGTATAAACGTTTAGTAGAACGTTTAGCCATTGAAAAAATAGATAGTTCTTTTGTTCAACTACTTGATTTAATGCTCTTTTGTTCAACTACTTGATTTAATGTTGTTTTGTTCACAACTACTTGATTTAATGCTCTTTTGTTCAACTACTTGATTTAATGCTCTTTTGTTCACAACTACTTGATTTAATGCTCTTTTATTCAACTACTTGATTTAATGCTCTTTTATTCAACTAGTTGATTTAATGTTGTTTTGTTCACAACTACTTGATTTAATGTTGTTTTGTTCAACTACTTGATTTAATGCTCTTTTGTTCACAACTACTTGATTTAATGCTCTTTTGTTCACAACTACTTGATTTAATGCTCTTTTGTTCACAACTACTTGATTTAATGCTCTTTTTTCAACTACTTGATTTAATGCTCTTTTATTCAACTAGTTGATTTAATGTTGTTTTGTTCACAACTACTTGATTTAATGCTCTTTTGTTCAACTAGTTGATTTAATGTTGTTTTGTTCACAACTACTTGATTTAATGTTCTTTTGTTCAACTACTTGATTTAATGCTCTTTTGTTCAACTAGTTGATTGAATGTTGTTTTGTTCACAACTACTTGATTTAATGCTCTTTTGTTCAACTACTTGATTTAATGCTCTTTTGTTCAACTACTTGATTTAATGCTCTTTTGTTCAACTACTTGATTTAATGCTCTTTTGTTCAACTACTTGATTTAATGTTGTTTTGTTCACAACTACTTGATTTAATGTTCTTTTGTTCAACTACTTGATTTAATATACAATCATGGCACAATAGCAAGCAACACATTATGTTTACCTGAATAATTTCCATAATTATTACTTACCTGTTCTTGTTGCTTCTTTTCCTCCAGCAAACCATATATAATTAGAGAAGGTAAGTGAGAAATAAACAGGTCGTTCTCCCTCTCCGTACATTCCTCACGTTCTCTCTCTCCGTACATTCCTCAATACGAACCGAAACAGCCACCAAAGCAGCCGATTCTGACCCCTCTAACTACCCCCTGTTACAGTTACGTACGTGGTGGGGTGCTATTATCATTTAGCAACTGACATTTTCCCAAAATGTCACCTACATCAATGCTGTGACACAATTCCCTACAGGCTCATTGAATATGGAACCCATCCGAAGATGTTTTCAAAATGAATCTCTGCTTAAACATGCTACAGCAGAGGAACTATAATAAACTTTATCAGCATTGCAGTCTAGAACAATATTTTAAGGTAAAGACAATAAAGTCATGACAATAGCTGAGTTTATAGTACAAATGCTTTATTGGATGTTTTACAAATTAGGAATTATTTCCTATTTAACCTCTAAAGTCTAAATCTAAATTAGAATTTATACACCAATCAGCTTATATACAAGCAAGATTCAACTTGTCCAGCGACAGGTATATACACCAATCAGTGTATATACAAACAAGATTCAACTTGTCCAATGTGTGTTTTACATAATAATTACTACATATTAAAATCCTGTTCTGTCCTACCAAGTTTTACTGTATAAACAAGTAATATTGTTTTTTACAGACATCAGAGAAATCAGCCATTGCTTTCTCCTGAACTGAGGCAAAGTCATTTAACGATAACGCAGATCTTTCGATAGTCTCTTTGTCAATATCTTTTGTAAGGTAGGTATAATACAGTTTATATTTTCACACTGTTCACCTAGCTATGTATGACATTGGATGTATCGCACAGACTGTCTCCCTTTACCGGAGATGCGGTAAGATGCTGCCATGGATCCTGGACCATTGAAGGGTGATAATAATCACTTATGTTGCTTTGCCGTTCGCCCGAAAACTTGTGTTGTTCATACTGTTTACCAAAACCCTGCAAAAAATATACAGAACTTGGGAATTAAACATTGCTTAATAATCAAAGTTGTACACCATTAATGTTAACCCTTTCAGTCCCAAATTATTTTTGTAATAAGAAAAAATTTTTTGGCTTGGGACTTTTGTTCAGTATGTCCATCTTGTTTACACATAATTATATTTTTCTACCTGTGTCCGTGTGCCAAATATAGTCTGTATCCCACGGGATACATTGGGATTCAATGGAAGCATAAAATGTGCTTCATTTTGCAACTGCTGATAATTTTTAAAGTATTTAAGACATTTAGTATGCATGCTATGCTGATCTATACAAAGTCGTCTCTAAAGTACTGTACCTTGCGCAGTTTTTATGCTATGTAGATTTTCTAGTTTGCCATTTTATCACCATTTTAGTCTATTGTTATTGGCTTAAATCAAAACAACTATTAACAGATCAAATAACTATCACTTTTAAAATTTTATTAATTTTAAAGGCAGAAAATATTCTCGTATCCCACGGGATACAACGGGTATGAAAGGGTTAAGAATTGTTATGCTTTTGTGGTAACATTACGATTTACTATTAACGATAGTTTTGAGCTGCACAATCCTACAGTAAGCATGGAACAAATTACCATTTGAAAATTTACGCTATAGGTGATATGTGGAGAAAGTATGAATGAGTGAAAATTCATTCGACTTTCATTTTTTAAAAAGTCGTCTCTGTGAGAAGAAATTGCATTGCTTTGCCCGACACAATTCAAAATAATCATCAAATCCAAACTTTTGCATACGTGTTTTTAAAATCTTTGCAAAAAATATGCAACGTTAGTGAAAACCCACTGTATGAGAAATGATGAGTGAACATTTGAATTTGTAATGACAAGATAGCCTAACCTGTATGCAGTGGCATATCTAATGAGGGGAGGAGCAAGGGGAGCAACAGCTCCCCCTAGGAGATTTTTCAAAATTGGTAGCTTTTCGATAATTTTTTAGTTCACTTGTGAAGTTGTTGAACAATAATCGGCTGAATTAGATAAAGTCCTGCCTTCGTTTTACAATGGAAAAGGATAGATTGTCTCTGCATTGAAAGTGACTTAGTAACTGAAGTAGATTATAATGAAGTTACACATTACTTTGCTACAATGAAGTCTAGATGAGAGAGACTGTTGTAGTTCCTTCTTGATACATTTTTCACAATGACTCATTTTGTTTTCATTTTACGTTTGAAATTAAAATAATTCAATAATGCTCATTCTTATCATGTTTTCATATTTAAGAACTTGCTGTAAACTTTTAATTTTGTTTTAATTTTAAACACAAAATAACAATTATGTACTTCCTTTAAAACTGTGTCTTTCTCGTGTTTAGCTTGAATACCAGTCTATAAACCCATAGTGTTTTTGTTCACTAAATGAACTTACTTTGATATATGAATGATAGCTTGAATACCAGTCTATAACCCAACACAAAAACACAAAAAAACAAACACAAACCCAATTCACAATGAACTTACTTTGATATATGAATGATAGCTTGAATACAGTCTATAACCCATAGTGTTTTGTTCACTAAATGAACTTACTTTGAAAAACAAACATCTATAACCCATAGTGTTTTTGTTCACAAATGAACTTACTTTGATATATGAATGATAGCTTGAATACTAGTCTATAACCCATAGTGTTTTTGTTCACTAAATGAACTTACTTTGATATATGAATGATAGCTTGAATACCAGTCTATAACCCATAGTGTTTTTGTTCACTAAATGAACTTACTTTGATATATGAATGATAGCTTGAATACCAGTCTATAACCCCATAGTGTTTTTGTTCACTAAATGAACTTACTTTGATATATGAATGATAGCTTGAATACCAGTCTATAAACCCATAGTGTTTTTGTTCACTAAATGAACTTACTTTGATATATGAATGATAGCTTGAATACCAGTCTATAACCCCATAGTGTTTTTGTTCACTAAATGAACTTACTTTGATATATGAATGATAGCTTGAATACCAGTCTATAACCCATAGTGTTTTTGTTCACTAAATGAACTTACTTTGATATATGAATGATAGCTTGAATACCAGTCTATAACCCCATAGTGTTTTTGTTCACTAAATGAACTTACTTTGATATATGAATGATAGCTTGAATACCAGTCTATAACCCATAGTGTTTTTGTTCACTAAATGAACTTACTTTGATATATGAATGATAGCTTGAATACTAGTCTATAACCCATAGTGTTTTTGTTCACTAAATGAACTTACTTTGATATATGAATGATAGCTTGAATACTAGTCTATAACCCATAGTGTTTTTGTTCACTAAATGAACTTACTTTGATATATGAATGATAGCTTGAATACTAGTCTATAACCCATAGTGTTTTTGTTCACTAAATGAACTTACTTTGATATATGAATGATAGCTTGAATACTAGTCTATAACCCATAGTGTTTTTGTTCACTAAATGAACTTACTTTGATATATGAATGATAGCTTGAATACTAGTCTATAACCCATAGTGTTTTTGTTCACTAAATGAACTTACTTTGATATATGAATGATAGCTTGAATACTAGTCTATAACCCATAGTGTTTTTGTTCACTAAATGAACTTACTTTGATATATGAATGATAGCTTGAATACTAGTCTATAACCCATAGTGTTTTTGTTCACTAAATGAACTTACTTTGATATATGAATGATAGCTTGAATACTAGTCTATAACCCATAGTGTTTTTGTTCACTAAATGAACTTACTTTGATATATGAATGATAGCTTGAATACTAGTCTATAACCCATAGTGTTTTTGTTCACTAAATGAACTTACTTTGATATATGAATGATAGCTTGAATACTAGTCTATAACCCATAGTGTTTTTGTTCACTAAATGAACTTACTTTGATATATGAATGATAGCTTGAATACTAGTCTATAACCCATAGTGTTTTTGTTCACTAAATGAACTTACTTTGATATATGAATGATAGCTTGAATACTAGTCTATAACCTATGGTGTTTTTGTTGACTAAATGAACTTACTTTGATATATGAATGATAGCTTGAATACTAGTCTATAACCCATAGTGTTTTTGTTCACTAAATGAACTTACTTTGATATATGAATGATAGCTTGAATACTAGTCTATAACCCATAGTGTTTTTGTTCACAAAATGAACTTACTTTGATATATGAATGATAGCTTGAATACTAGTCTATAACCCGTAGTGTTTTTGTTCACTAAATGAACTTACTTTGATATATGAATGATAGCTTGAATACTAGTCTATAACCCATAGTGTTTTTGTTCACTAAATGAACTTACTTTGATATATGAATGATAGCTTGAATACTAGTCTATAACCCATAGTGTTTTTGTTCACTAAATGAACTTACTTTGATATATGAATGATAGCTTGAATACTAGTCTATAACCCATAGTGTTTTTGTTCACAAAATGAACTTACTTTGATATATGAATGATAGCTTGAATACTAGTCTATAACCCATAGTGTTTTTGTTCACTAAATGAACTTACTTTGTTATGTGAATGATAGCTTGAATACTAGTCTATAACCCGTGGTGTTTTTGTTCACTAAATGAACTTACTTTGATATATGAATGATAGCTTGAATACTAGTCTATAACCCATAGTGTTTTTGTTCACTAAATGAACTTACTTTGATATATGAATGATAGCTTGAATACTAGTCTACAACCCATAGTGTTTTTGTTCACTAAATGAACTTACTTTGTTATATGAATGATAGCTTGAATACTAGTCTATAACCCATAGTGTTTTTGTTCACTAAATGAACTTACTTTGATATATGAATGATAGCTTGAATACTAGTCTATAACCCATAGTGTTTTTGTTCACTAAATGAACTTACTTTGTTATTATTATAAAATCTCCTGCCTCGGCCGTTATTAAAATCACCAGCCCGCTTGTTAGACAGAGGTCTACACTGTTGAGAAATGTACTGAGATCCTTGCCACACGTCGTGAGCAGGACTTTGATGAGGCGAATACAATGGGATAAAATCAGATGCATTGTCCTCATTTCTCGGGCTGTACGGTGGCGCCCCGTGCCACGCCTCGTGTCGAGGGCTACTACTATGCCGGGGCGTCGAACACAATGGAATAAAATCTGTTGGACTGTACTCATTTCTTGGCGATGGGCTCTGTGACGGGGGTCGATTTGGACCCCATTGAGTTACTGGTGGGTTATACTGTCTGTATCTTGGACTCGAAGCACCAGTTTGGTCCGCGGCAGGCGAAAATTTCTTGTACATGTTCCTAACCGTTTTCTGCAGGTTTATAGGCTCTGAAAAACAACAAAAAATGATACAATGTTAGTAAACTTGGCCGCTCTAGATAGTTACTTATTGTTATCTCTATCGAAAGGTGCATAGAAAGTATTAAGCCTGGTTCATCGTCAACTTTTGTAATTTACAGCCATAGATAAAACATGCAGCACCAGGAAGTAGTTCTTGTGCCTAATTTTAGCGTCTAATCTTTGGTATAATTCAATAAATTATCCTACCGCACTTTAATTAGTTGTATAAATGCTAATAATGTAACAAACTTATACAGAGAATTACATATAAATACATAGGTAGCATTGTATGCATGTTTAGGTAGGTAGGTAGGTTGGTAGGTTGGTAGGTAGGTAGGTAGGTAGATAGGTAGATAGGTGGGTAAGTAGGTAAGTGGGTAAATAGGTAAGGAGGTAGGTAGGTGGGTCTGTAGGTAGGTAGGTAGGTCTATAGGTAGGTAGGTCAGTAGGTACATACGTAGATAGGTAGGTGGGTATAGGTAGATAGATAGGTCTGTAGGTAGGTAGGTGGGTAGGTAGGTCTATAGGTAGGTAGGCCAGTAGGTACATATGTAGATAGGTAGCTGGGTACATAACTAGGTAGGTAGGTGAGTAGGTAAGTGGATAGGTAGGTGGGTAGGCAGGTAGGTTGTAAGTAGGTAGGTAGGTGGGTAGGTAGGTGAGTAGGTAAGTAGGTAGGCAGGTAGGTATAAATGTGTCTAGTGTTCACACAAACGTGTCTATTGTTCATACAAACACATCTATTGTTCACATGAATGCGTCTACTGTTCACACGATTACACTTTTGTTCACATGAACCCATCTATTGTTCACAGAAACACGTCTACTATTCAGACAAACACACCTATTGTTCACACGAACGAGTCTATTGTTGACATGAACACGTCTATGTTCACATGAATGCATCTGTTGTTCACACGAATGCATTTATTGTTGACATGAACACGTCTATGTTCACATGAATATTGTTGACATGCATTTATTGTTGACATGAACATGTCTATGTTCACATGAATGCATCTGTTGTTCACACGAATGCATTTATTGTTGACATGAGCATGTCTATGTTCACATGAATGCATCTGTTGTTCACAAGAATGCGTCTATTGTTCACATGAACACGTCTATTGTTCACATGAATGTGCCTATTGTTCACAAGAATGCGTCTATTGTTCACAAGAATGCGTCTATTGTTCACATGAACACGTCTATTGTTCACGTGAACACGTCTATTGTTCACAAGAATGCGTCTATTGTTCACATGAACACGTCTATTGTTCACAAGAACGCATCTATTGTTCACATGAACGTATCTATTGTTCACACGAACATGTCTATTGTTCACGTGAACACGTCTATTGTTCATGTGAACACGTCTATTGTTCACAAGAACGCATCTATTGTTCACATGAACGTATCTATTGTTCACACGAACATGTCTATTGTTCATGTGAACACGTCTATTGTTCATGTGAACACGTCTATTGTTCACAAGAACGCATCTATTGTTCACATGAACGTATCTATTGTTCACATAAACGTGTTTATTGTTCACGTGAACACGTCTATTGTTCATGTGAACACGTCTATTGTTCACATGAACGTATCTATTGTTCACACGAACATGTCTATTGTTCACATGAATATGTCTATTGCTCACGTGAACACGTCTATTGTTCACATGAATGTGTCTATTGTTCACATCAACACGTCTATTGTTCACATGAATACGTCTATTGTTCACCTGAACACGTCTATTGCTCACGTGAACACGTCTATTGTTCACATGAACGTGTCTATTGTTCACATGAACACGTCTATTGTTCACATGAACGTGTCTATTGCTCACGTGAACACGTCTATTGTTCACATGAACGTGTCTATTGTTCACATGAACACGTCTATTGTTCACATGAACGTGTCTATTGTTCACATGAACACGTCTATTGTTCACATGAACGTGTCTATTGTTTACATCTTGCTCTAGACGCGGCGTATGATTTTTAGCGTGGTCTAAGCTGAATGATCTTTCAATGTGAGTTGAACATTAACATCATTGATCCCCCCAGGAAATCAGCCAGCAGACCTATAAGTGTAGCTGAATGCATTAAGTTGATTAAAAAGCCGCTTTTAGACGTCCGCTCAAATGAATGCTGTCATTTGGAGGCAAAGTCATCTTAATTGTGAATCAAGTCGCTTGTGTATAAAACGCTCGTTTACGAGGCATTTGCGCTCGCAATATATTCTCGCCAGACTATGAAAAGCTTCGTATAAGTCATTTGTAAAATTGTCACGCGTTTAACTTTCGTGGTTTTTCTTTTAAAAAAACGTGCGTGATGAAGAGTTTGCGTGCTTTGCGTTAAACTGCGAAAATTCTGTTGACAACATTCGCGAAAAACGACCTAACGCTAGCGTGGTTACGCGAGCGAACGCAGTTTACTCCATTTACAGAGAAGTTTTACATAGCAAGTTAAGTTTCATCGCGTGCGCGTGGTTACGCAAGCGTACGCGCTTTTCTTCATTTACAGAGAAGTTTTGTATAGCAAGCCAAGTTTCGCTACGCACGCGTGGTTACACAAGCGTACGAACTTTTCTTCATTTACAGAGAAGTTTTGTATAGCAAGCTAAGTTTCACTACGCACGCGTGGTTACGCAAGCGAACGCAGTTTTCTCCATTTACAGAGAAGTTTTACTTAGCAAGTCAAATTTCACTACGCACGCGTGGTTACGCAAGCGTACGCAGTTTTCTCCATTTACAGAGAACTTTTGTATAGCAAGCCAAGTTTCACTACGCGCGCGTGCTTACGCAAGCGAACGCGCTTTTCTCCATTTACAGAGAAGCTTTACCTAAGTGTTCAGTTGTCAGGAGACAAATGCGCTTGCTAAAACCGTGCAAAGTGACAGTCAGCATTGTGCCACGTTTCACACAACAGCAAGAATATTGGCAGTCAGTTACCCAGCAGCTAAGTTTCACCACGCGCGCGTGCTTACGCAAGCGTACGCACTTTTCTCCATTCACAGAAGTTTTACCTCTAAGTGTTCAGTTGTCAGGAGACAAATGCGCTTGCTAAAACCGTGCAAAGTGACAGTGAGCATTGTGCCACGTTTCACACAACAGCAAGAATATTGGCAAGGCGGAAGACTTCAATAGACCGCTTTGTGTCGCTCTAACCTTAATGTACCATTTAACTGTTTGTAATAACGTAAAGCAACAATAATGATATCAGCCATTTCTTGGTGCATGATGAGCAAATGCGACCGCTTTTGTCTGCGGCGCACGCGAAACTCAGCTACATCAAAAGGTTGGCAATAATAAGAGAGTTTTGTGCTAATTTGTCATCTTTGTTAGCAACAGTTGCCCTATGTACGCATGCTTAAGTGATGAGCTAGTGTCCTCTGATGAAGCCAGTGGATACGCTCGGTTGATTACATGCTTAGCAGACGCTCAGGTAAGAACTATAGCACCTTGGAGGCTGAAGAAACTTTAATTCTTGTTAAATGTTAATGAATTTAGGACAATGTTAAAAACGTTATGTAAATGATTGAATTTAGATACAGGTAAATAATTGAATTTAGATACAGGTAAACGATTGAATTTAGATACAGGTAAGTGATTGAATTTAGATGCAGGTAAATGATTGAATTTAGATACAGGTAAACGATTGAATTTAGATACAGGTAAGTGATTGAATTTAGATGCAGGTAAATGATTGAATTTAGATACAGGTAAACGATTGAATTTAGATACAGGTAAGTGATTGAATTTAGATACAGGTAAGTGATTGAATTTAGATACAGGTAAGTGATTGAATTTAGATACAGGTAAGTGATTGAATTTAGATACAGGTAAATGATTGAACTGAGATGCAGGTAAATGATTGAATTTAGTTACAGGTAAATGATTGAATTTAGATACAGGTAAATGATTGAATTTAGATACAGATAAATCATTGAATTTAGGTACAGGTAAATGATTGAATTTAGATACAGATAAATCATTGAATTTAGTTACAGGTAAATGATTGAATTTAGGTACAGGTAAATGATTGAATTTAGATACAGATAAATCATTGAATTTAGGTACAGGTAAATGATTGAATTTAGATACAGGTAAATGATTGAATTTAGATACAGATAAATCATTGAATTTAGGTACAGGTAAATGATTGAATTAAGATACAGGTAAATCATTGAATTTAGTTACAGGTAAATGATTGAATTTAGGTACAGGTAAATGATTGAATTTAGATACAGATAAATCATTGAATTTAGGTACAGGTAAATGATTGAATTTAGATACAGGTAAATGATTGAATTTAGATACAGGTAAATGATTGAATTTAGTTACAGGTAAATGATTGAATTAAGATACAGATAAATCATTGAATTTAGGTACAGGTAAATGATTGAATTTAGATACAGGTAAATCATTGAATTTAGATACAGGTAAACGATTGAATTTAGATACAGGTAAATGATTGAATTTAGATACAGGTAAATGATTGAATTTAGATACAGGTAAATGATTGAATTTAGTTACAGGTAAATGATTGAATTTAGATACTGGTAAATGATTAAATTAAGATACAGGTAAGTGATTGAATTTAGATACAGGTAAGTGATTGAATTTAGATACAGGTAAGTGATTGAATTTAGATACAGGTAAATGATTGAATTTAGATACAGGTAAGTGATTGAATTTAGATACAGGTAAATGATTGAATTAAGATACAGATAAATGAATGAATTTAGATACAGGTGCTATTATTATCAGAATAATTGACTCTCATAGATTTTAAGCTGAAAATTAAATTTGAAAAAACTAAACACTAATCTTTTGGCAATGGAATAAAAAACAGAAATTCAAAAATTCACATAAAAATACAATATAATAGGAACGATTGTACGTCTCATCTCACACACGAGGTTATCTCGTATCTCTTATCTCACACACGAGGTTATCTCGTATCTCTTATCTCACACACGAGGTTATCTCGTATCTCTTATCTCACACACGAGGTTATCTCGTATCTCTTATCTCACACACGAGGTTATCTCGTATCTCTTATCTCACACACGAGGTTATCTCGTATCTCTTATCTCGCACACGAGGTTATCTCGTATCTCTTATCTCGCACACGTGGTTATCTCGTATCTCGTATCTCTTATCTCACACACGAGGTTATCTCGTATCTCTTATCTCACACACGAGGTTATCTCGTATCTCTTATCTCACACACGAGGTTATCTCGTATCTCTTCTCACACACGAGGTTATCTCGTATCTCTTATCTCGCACACGAGGTTATCTCGTATCTCTTATCTCACACACGAGGTTATCTCGTATCTCTTATCTCGCACACGAGGTTATCTCGTATCTCTTATCTCACACACGAGGTTATCTCGTATCTCTTATCTCGCACACCAGGTTATCTCGTATCTCTTATCTCGCACACGAGGTTATCTCGTATCTCTTATCTGACACACGAGGTTATCTCGTATCTCTTATCTCACACACGAGGTTATCTCGTATCTCTTATCTCACACACGAGGTTATCTCGTATCTCTTATCTCACACACGAGGTTATCTCGTATCTCTTATCTCACACACGAGGTTATCTCGTATCTCTTATCTCACACACGAGGTTATCTCGTATCTCTTATCTCACACACGAGGTTATCTCGTATCTCTTATCTCCCACACGAGGTTATCTCGTATCTCTTACCTCACACACGGGGTTATCTCGTATCTCTTATCTCACACACGAGGTTATCTCGTATCTCTTATCTCACATACAACACAAGGTTAACTGATATACAAGGTTAACACATCGAAGCAGAGAAAAAAGTGCCACTCTCATGTTGACAACATTGTATTGTGAACACAAAATTAAACTGAGAAATTTAGTGAACAAAAGTTTTCTCTGTTTTTACAGGTGACTCCACTTCAATGAAATCTTCGATGCAAATCAACTCATTTTAGTGGTAAGTCAATTTATGCTATTCATATTAGATCTGTTACCAAGTGGTGTGAAAAAAATGACCTTTCCTTGACGCAAACTTTTTCCTTTATACCACGATATCTACAGATTCAGAGATGAGGCCAATCAATGGTTAACATTTAAATTTAACCAATCACAGCTTGTCTTACTTCCCATCGATACTTGCCACGACCTATGGTTAGCATTTAAATTTAACCAATCACAGCTTGTCTTACTTCCCATCGATACTTGCCACGATCTATGGTTAACATTTAAATTTAACCAATCACGGCTTGTCTTACTTCCCATCGATACTTGCCACGACCTATGGTTAACGTTTAAATTTAACCAATCAGAGCTTGTCTTACTTCCCATCGATACTTGCCACGATCTATTGTTAACATTTAAATTTAACCAATCAGAGCTTGTCTTACTTCCCATCGATACTTGCCACGACTATGGTTAACATTTAAATTTAACCAATCAGAGCTTGTCTTACTTCCCATCGATACTTGCCACGATCTATTGTTAACATTTAAATTTAACCAATCACAGCTCGTCTTACTTCCCATCGATACTTGCCACGACTATGGTTAACATTTAAATTTAACCAATCAGAGCTTGTCTTACTTCCCATCGATACTTGCCACGATCTATTGTTAACATTTAAATTTAACAAATCACAGCTCGTCTTACTTCCCATCGATACTTGCCACGACTATGGTTAACATTTAAATTTAACCAATCAGAGCTTGTCTTACTTCCCATCGATACTTGCCACGATCTGATTAATCCCTTTATTGTTGTTGTTGCTGTTGCTGCTGTTGCTGTTGTTCTTCTTCTTATTATTATTGACATTTATACGTATATTAAATTTGCATCAGCAGGCGCATGCGCACTTACGCTGATCCTGTAAGACATAAAATGATGCACAAAAGTAAAATTTCTAAAAGCAAGAACCTAAAATTGAAAATCTCTCATTAAAAACCTCGTAATAAATGAATATATACTCCTTTATGGATTGCATTCAGTCCACTCACAGGGCTTAATCAGTTTAACCCTTTAAATAAGACGTCTTTCATTGGATTGAATAACTTCCGGTTTTTTTCATTCAAAAATGAAGCGCCTCTAACGGACTTTACTGAAACACTGAGGTTAGTCTCTGATTAGGTCGTAGCAAAGTATCCACACCTGCCATTGCAAATCCACAGAACACACGTTTTTGTACAGCTGGAGACAGGGTTGTAAGGAGACTGGAATCCAGCTTATTATCAGCGATAGTTCTCCAAGATGAGGCACTGGATCACCAGACGTCACCACACCTGCCATTACAAATTCACAGAACATACGTTTTTGTACAGCTCGAGACAGGGTTGTAAGGAGACTGGAATCCAGCTTATTATCAGCGATAGTTCTCCAAGATGAGGCACTGGATCACCAGACGTCACCAGAAGCGTTTTAGCCACGTCTGGACGTACACTCACCGTCACTCAACGACAGACGAAGCTACCCAGAAGTTTTTCCAGTGGTCACCTATTTCCTTACATTCATCTTTTTCACTTTTAAGAAGCTTATACCTTTACAGAAAAACTTTGACGAAGCTTCTATGTTTATCTACAGGCGGCTACATTAGAAACCTCCTCAAATGTTCATTATCAATAATGACTACAAACAAATTCCCACTAGGCTGTAATTAATTTAGTTATAAAGTGCATCTATGATCATTATTTTATTAAAATTGAGTGATGGCAAGAATAAGTGAAACGTTTAACGTAAGTAATCAAATGATGAAAGATAAAAATACGGTAGCTAATTACAATTGTGATAGTACAATCATCAGCAATTGTATAAACTGCAGTAGCAACATTGTCGTTGACACAACCACCATTATCATCAACAAGATCGTCGTCGTCATCATCATCACCATCACAATGGTCATCGTCGTCATCATCATCATCAGCATCATCACCATGGTCATCGTCGTCATCATCATCATCAGCATCATCACCATGGTCATCATCATCATCTTTATCATCACATCATCACCATGGCGATCATCATCATCATTGTCATCATCATCTTTATCACCACAGTCATCATCATCATCATCATCATCATCAACAACATCGTCGTCGTCGTCATCATCACCATCATCATGGTCATCGTCGTCATCATCATCATCAGCATCATCACCATGGTCATCGTCGTCATCATCATCATCAGCATCATCACCATGGTCATCATCATCATCTTTATCATCACATCATCACCATGGCGATCATCATCATCATTGTCATCATCATCTTTATCACCACAGTCATCATCATCATCATCATCATCATCAACAACATCGTCGTCGTCGTCATCATCACCATCATCATGGTCATCGTCGTCATCATCATCATCAGCATCATCACCATGGTCATCATCATCATCTTTATCATCACATCATCACCATGGCGATCATCATCATCATTGTCATCATCATCTTTATCACCACAGTCATCATCATCACCATCACCATGGTCATCGTCGTCATCATCATCATCATTATCAGCATCATCACCACGGTCATCATCATCATCTTTATCATCACCATGGTCATTATCATCATCATCAACATCCTCATCATCTTTATCACCACAGTCATCATCATCATCTTTATCACCACAGTCATCATCATCATCATCTTTATCATAGACATAGACATAGACATAGAACATTTATTTTCTCCATTTGTTTGACATGACAAGTTTTTTTAAGTATTACTTAATTATAGTAGTGGAGCAGGGCAGGGAAGGACCATAGGGTCATCTAGTCTCCTGCCCTGTCTAATAATTAAATTAGTATATTAAAAGTAAATGGTGAAACTGTGGATAACAAAATCAAATAGGAAAAAAATAATAATAATAAACAGTATAAATGAAAACAAAGTATAAATGAAAAACAGTATAAGTGAAAACAAAAAATAATAAAGTTAGATGACACCAAAATCTAAACAAAACAATACAAGTAATTATGATTATTATATATATTTTCAAATAGGGGCCTTATTGACAGGGGATTTTGACTGTATGGAGAGATAAAATAAGTATCAAAAAAAAGTGTAATATAGAAAATTTAAGAGAAAAAGTAAGTATAAGAAAGAGCAACAATTACTTAGGAGATGAGAAGAAAAAAACACACTTGATAGCTTGCTTATTAGTTTTACAAGTTATGTATTACAGGTATATTCATTTAGTAAGAATTTTGTGTATTTTTTGGAAGCAGAAAATAAGCTACCTTCAAAGGTATCTTTTGGCAACGAGTTCCATAATTTAACTCCTCGTGATTTTAAGCTATTGAAACCATGTCGGGTAAAAAATCCCTCCACAAAATACTGTTCATTAGAAGCAGCTCTTGTGGAATAGGAATGTATATCAGAAACATTAGTGAAATATTCACTAAAAAGTTCGGGTAATAAACCAGCATTGAATTTATACATAAATTTGAACAACTCAAGATTGTAAATATCTCTTACTTTTAAAATTTTTAATTTTACGAACGATGGTGTAGCATGATCATATTTGCGAGCAAAAGTTATTAGTTTTACTATTTTGTTTTGTTGTGTCTGTATTAATTTTTGAGTTGATGCAAAAGCCGTACCCCATGTTAAGATGGAATATTGTAAATAAGGGAAAACTAGCGAATTATATAGAAGTTTCAGAATATATTGGTCAACGTAGTGCCTTACTTTTAAAATTATTCCAGTAATTCGACTTAATTTGTATGTTATGTGTTTTATATGTGGTTCCCATGTTAATTTATTATCAATGAGTAGGCCCAAGTATTTGATGTTGTCTGTTTCTTCAATTTTGTGTTTGTTTATTATAATATTAAATTTTGGATTATTAGCATTGTTAATTTGCTTATTGTTGATTATCATAAATTTGTTTTTTTTGTAGTTAATTGATAGCTGGTTTGCCCTCATCCACAGGTCTATTTTTTTCATTTCGTCATTAACAGATTTTTGCAGATTATTTATATTGGAGTCAGACATGAACAAATTAGTGTCATCGGCAAATATTCGGGTTCGAAAGTTGCTGCATGTGGGAAGATCGTTAATATAAATTAAGAATAGAAGAGGTCCTAAATTAGAGCCTTGTGGCACTCCACACGATATGTGTTTATAGTCTGATGATACATTGTTAATAGATATGACTTGTTTTCTGTTAGTTAGATATGACTGAATTAGTTGCAAAGGTAGACCTCTGATGCCATAATGGTTTAATTTGGCTATTAGTATACTATGCTGTACGGTATCAAAAGCTTTTGATAAGTCTAAAAATATTCCGCAATTCAGTAATTTTTTGTCAGTGTCTAGAGAGATCGTGTCTATTAATTCGGATACAGCAAGGGCAGTTGAATAATTTTTTCTGAAACCAAACTGGTATTTACTTAGGATATTACTTTTCACAACAAACTGGTATAATCTCTTGTAAATTAGCCTCTCAAAAACTTTTGATACTGGTGATAAGAGAGATATTGGTCTGTAATTGCCAGGTTCATGTGGAGAGCCAGTTTTATATAAAGGAATAACTTTTGCTATTTTTAATATATTTGGAAAAGTTCCAGCATTAACCGATTTATTAAACAGTAATGTGAGTATTGGTGAAATAATTTGACTTGCAGATTTAAAAAAAGATATTGGTATATTTTGTGGTCCTGGTGATTTGTTTGAATTAAGTGTGTTTAAAAGTGTGCATGTTTCATTTTCAGTAATAGGATTAATGAAAAAAGAATTTGGGTTAGGGTTTTTTAAAAAGTCAGTAAAATTAACGTTAGGTTTAGGTATTTTGGCAGCCATGTCAGGTCCTATATTTACAAAAAACTCATTTAGTTTACTGGCAATATCATATGTATCTGTATAGTCCACATTATTTATTGTTAACTTACTTGGTGTTTGTCGTGTTTTTGGATCAGTTTTTATAATACTGTTTATTGTTTCCCAAGTTTTTTTCATGTTATTCTTGTGTTTTTGCAATGTTTCAGTGTAATATTGTTTTTTTGATGATTCCTTGACATGATTTAATTTATTTGAGTAGGATTTGTAGTAGATTTGTTTGTATAAATTATTTGAGAGTTTGTGTGATTTGTAAAGACGTGATCTGGTTTTAAGACTATTTAAAATTCCTTTAGTGATCCATGGTTTTTGAAATGTAATAGTGTCTTTCCTAGACAGAGTTTGCAAAGGAAAATGATTATTAAACACATTGAAGAGTATTTCCTTAAATTTGCTAAATCCCTCATTAGTTTCCAAGTCATTAAAATTTATTTTGGCTAATTCTAGCTGCAGGTTATTTAAAAAATTTTGTTCAGTTGAATTTTTAAAATTTCTTGTGGTGATTTTGTTGGATTTCATTTTCAGTTTAGTATGCTTTATAATTGCAAATATAGGAAGATGGTCGGCTACTTGATAAAGCAAAATTCCAGGTGTTACGTGGTTGGTGAGGTCATTTGTATAAATATGATCAATGAGTGTATTAGTGTGATGAGTTATTCTTGTTGGTTTAGTTATAATTGGCACAAAATTATTAGAGAATAACATGTTTGTATAATTTGTCACTGAGGTTTTGCTGTCACTATGTAGTAAGTTAATATTTATGTCACCGCATATATAGCAAAATTTGTTAGTTCTGTTAATTAAAGATAATTTGCTTTCTAGTTCTTCATGAAATTCTTCAAGGTTAGTATTTGGGTGCCTGTAGATGACTCCAAATAAAATGTTTTTGATGTTGGGTGGAGTTTCTATTTCAATCCACATAT
Source organism: Tubiluchus corallicola (assembly GCA_030141605.1). Classification (NCBI taxonomy): domain Eukaryota; kingdom Metazoa; phylum Priapulida; class Priapulimorpha; order Priapulimorphida; family Tubiluchidae; genus Tubiluchus; species Tubiluchus corallicola. Next base: position 54,033 of record JAQGDQ010001120.1, read on the forward strand.
TCTCCAGTTGCATACGGTTTGTGGAGCCATTTTTACAGTCTGAGTTGTGTATTTTGTATTTAGGCATTTCTGAAAAAATTACAGAGTTTCTGATATACAATCCCACACCACCTGCATTGGTTGTAGAATCGTCACGAATAAATTGATACCCAGGTAAGGGTGTGAGAAAAATATGATCTTTTTTTAAACGGGTTTCACTTAATGCTATAATGTCAGGAGGGTTTTGAAAGTGTAAAAGAACGTCTAACATACTAGTGTAATTTTTGTTTATACTACTGACATTAAAATGCACAAAAGTGAAATCCTTACTGGTATTTGCTAAGTCATCTTCATCATCATCATCATCATCCTGATCATCATGGTCATCATCATCATCATGATCACTGTCATCGCCATCGTCAACATCATTAATAGTGCAAGGTGAACATAAAAATGTGAGGAGTCCCTTGCACTCCAGCTCTTGCAACATTCTGATAATTGTGCAATTTATTCAGCTTTATTCATGATAAAGTGGGTCTGAATCAACTATTTCTGAATTACAAATCCAGTGTCTTGACTGCTAGGCTGCATCAGCAGCACTTGTCAGTCCAGTGTCTTGACTGCTAGGCTGCATCAGCACACTTGTCAGTCCAGTGTCTTGACTGCTAGGCTGCATCAGCAACACTTGTCAGTCCAGTGTCTTGACTGCTAGGCTGCATCAGCAACACTTGTCAGTCGACTGTCAAAAAACGGGGCTTGTAAGTTCAATTTATAAAAGAGGTGCTTTGCTCAAATCTAGAGTCACACTTCCTCTTTTTCACTCAGTTTTCACAAAATTCAATAAGTGTAGGTATCCTAGCAACCTAAAATTACCATTACATATTCTCAGTGCAGACCCAGTATTAACAAACAATTAAAATACATACAATATGAATGGTGCATTATCATACAGTTAAGATTTGCAACCTTCCCTTCAACAAGCGCTCAACTTACTCGCTAGCGAGGTGACAGACGAAGTGAAAAAATGAGAGGACGCCGAGGGAGAAGCCATGCTGAGAGATTGACGAATGAAGCCATAAGTTAAGGTGCGCCAGGGAATCCAAGGTAAATGAGATGAATGAAGCCAGGCCTAGAGTTGACGGATGGAGCTAGGCAACACTGGCATATCTAACAGATAAATGAAGCCTCTCGTAAGCAATTATCAAGCAATGTCAGCACAAATTAAGGATGCTCAATATCGTCGACTATAAGAATTTAATATTTGATGCCTTGCATGCAGCTTAGAGGCTTGGCTGTCTGCACTTCTAGCTGTTTAAACAACTGACTACCCTACATGCAGCTTAGAAGTTGGGTTGTGTGCATTTCTAATTGTGTGAAGGACAGACTGCCTTGCATGCAGCGTAGAAGCTGGGTTGTGTGAATTTCTAATTGCGTGAAGGACAGACTGCCTTGCATGCAGCGTAGAAGCTGGGTTGTGTGAATTTCTAATTGTGTGAAGGACAGACTGCCTTGCATGCAACGTAGAAGCTGGGTTGTGTGAATTTCTAATTGTGTGAAGGACAGACTGCCTTGCATGCAACGCAGAAGCTGGGTTGTGTGAATTTCTAATTGCGTGAAGGACAGACTGCCTTGCATGCAGCGTAGAAGCTGGGTTGTGTGAATTTCTAATTGTGTGTAGAACAGACTGCCTTGCATGCAGCTTAGAAGCTGGGTTGTGTGAATTTCTAAGTGCGTGAAGGACAGACTGCCTTGTATGCAACGTAGAAGCTGGGTTGTGTGAATTTCTGATTGTGTGAAGGACCGACTGCCTTATTAAAACTCTTCATAAGGGTAAGTGAGAGGCATAATATTAAAAACAAAAGATGCACACGTCTATTTTCTGTACAAAGCTGTTATAGTATTTTTATTGCCATGTATTAAACGTATGGAAAGCCAAGTCAAAGTAAAAGAAGCATAAATTCTGCGCTGTATGAGACAAAATTAGTCCTTAATTTAAACACCTAAACTGGAGCGCCGCGGAAATTGCTGAACAGAATCTGACACTGCCTACAGATTCCAACCGGCGCCAATCTTCTAAATGAAATGATCTAAAGGTCCTTTCACACAAATCAACAATGAGAAGCCAGACCCTCAATAAAACTTAACTTCATTACAATCATCGCCTGCTTTACGCATTCATAATAGCATCAAGTGATTGCAATAAAACTCCTGGCGGTCTCTTAGGTATATAGTTGTGATAGTTACTACTTAAGTGCATTCATAATACCTTGGATCGGTTCAATTAGAACGACTCCCCCAGGACGTGCGTGGCTAGGCTCCACTGCCTACTAGCATGACTGATGTCTCTAATTTATTAGCGCTGGTGCTGAGCACATGAAAGCAATTAGCTATTCATTCTGCCACAGCCTTGCAGAATCTACTATATTTGCTCTACGGTCACGGCAAATAACTTCGGTAAACATCGTAGATCAACTCATATTTGATTATTGTTTGCGAAAGCTATATCGTTATCTTGGCTTATGACTGTTAGATGACAAGACGCTAGACTCAAGTCGTATAATAAGCATATTACGTTTCTCTGCTAAATTAGTTGCGTTAATATAGGTTACCGTTGACGACTGTTATTGCTTCTGTTATGGCTGATGATGACGACGACGATGTTGTTGATGATGATGATCAAGATGATGATGATGCTGATGATGACTGTGGTGATAAAGATGATGATGACAATGATGATGATGATCGCCATGGCGATTATGTGATGATAAAGATGATGGTGATGATGCTGATGCTGATGATGACGATGACCATGGTGATGACGATGACGACGACGATGTTGTTGATGATGATGGTGGTTGTGTTGATAAAGATGATGATGATCACCATGGTGATGATGATGATGATGACCATGCTGATGATGATGATGACGATGACGACGACGATGTTGTTGATGATGATGATGGTGGTGTCAACGACAATGTTGCTACTGCAGTTTATATATTTATTTTATCCTGCTAAATTAGTTGCGTTAATATAGGTTACCGTTGACGACTGTTATTGCTTCTGTTATGGCTGATGATGATGACGACGACGATGTTGTTGATGATGATGATGATGATGATTGCTGTGGTGATAAAGATGATGATGACAATGATGATGATGATCGCCATGGTGATTATGTGATGATAAAGATGATGATAATGATGACCATGGTGATGATGCTGATGCTGATGATGACGATGACCATGGTGATGACGATGACGACGACGATGTTGTTGTTGATGATGATGATGGTGATGATGATGACCATGGTGATGATGATGATGATGATGACGACGACGATGTTGTTGATGATGATGATGGTGGTGTCAACGACAATGTTGCTACAGCAGTTTATATATTTATTTTCTCCTGCTAAATTAGTTGCGTTAATATAGGTTACCGTTGACGACTGTTATTGCTTCTGTTATGGCTGATGATGACGACGACGATGTTGTTGATGATGATGATCAAGATGATGATGATGCTGATGATGACTGTGGTGATAAAGATGATGATGATCGCCATGGCGATTATGTGATGATAAAGATGATGGTGATGATGCTGATGCTGATGATGACGATGACCATGGTGATGACGATGACGACGACGATGTTGTTGATGATGATGGTGGTTGTGTTGATAAAGATGATGATGATCACCATGGTGATGATGATGATGATGACCATGCTGATGATGATGATGACGATGACGACGACGATGTTGTTGATGATGATGATGGTGGTGTCAACGACAATGTTGCTACTGCAGTTTATATATTTATTTTATCCTGCTAAATTAGTTGCGTTAATATAGGTTACCGTTGACGACTGTTATTGCTTCTGTTATGGCTGATGATGATGACGACGACGATGTTGTTGATGATGATGATGATTGCTGTGGTGATAAAGATGATGATGACAATGATGATGATGATCGCCATGGTGATTATGTGATGATAAAGATGATGATAATGATGACCATGGTGATGATGCTGATGCTGATGATGACGATGACCATGGTGATGACGATGACGACGACGATGTTGTTGTTGATGATGATGATGGTGATGATGATGACCATGGTGATGATGATGATGATGATGACGACGACGATGTTGTTGATGATGATGATGGTGGTGTCAACGACAATGTTGCTACAGCAGTTTATATATTTATTTTCTCCTGCTAAATTAGTTGCGTTAATATAGGTTACCGTTGACGACTGTTATTGCTTCTGTTATGGCAATAACGTGCAAGAGTAATTATCTAACTAATTAACGAGGAATATGCGCTACCTGATGCATTCCTTAAGACTTAGTACTCCAGCAGCCACAAGTTTTAGTTAACGTGTGTACTTGCGGCAGTACCAAAATCTAACTGACTTTCAAAGGTAAATTTCTAAGTTGAAATACTCAACTAGCAGACATATCCCAATCACATTTTCATGTGTGCGTGTGTGTGTGTATATGTGTGTGTGTGTATGTGTGTGAGCGCATGTGTGAGTGGGTGCATGCATGTGTGTGTGTGTGTGTGTGTGTGTGGGTGGGTGCATGCATGTGTGTATGTGTGTGTGGGTGTATGCATGTGTGTATGTGTGTGTGTGGGTGCATGCATGTGTGTATGTGTGTGTGGGTGCATGCATGTGTGTATGTGTGTGTGTGTGTGTGTGTGAGTGCATGCAATTGTGTGTGTGTGCATGTGTGTATGTGTGTGTGGGTGAATGCATGTGTGTGTGTGTGTGTGTGTGTGTGTGTGTGAGTGCATGCAATTGTGTGTGTGTGCATGTGTGTATGTGTGTGTGGGTGAATGCATGTGTGTGTGTGTGTGTGTGTGTGTGTGTGTGTGCATACGTGAAGTGTGTGTGCATGAGCATGCATACATCCGTCCATGTGTGTGTGTGTGTCCTTCAGGTAGAACACCAGGTGAAACTACCTAGCACAAAATTTCCTCGCAGGCATTCATCTATTTACTGACCAGGCTTAGCAGCACTTAACTTCATTTCCCAAACACATACTATGACCACTTGGCTATTTCTTCAGTTTAAAAATCTGAACGAACCTGCACTGAAATTAAACGTATGGGCGACTACTAATTGACCAAAGTAAAAAATCAATAAAAATATTTTTGACTTCGATTTAAACATACGTCTACTAGCTGAACATCTAACAGAAACTTGTTGGCATGTCTTATTAATTGAGTTGACATTAGCAGCAATGCAACCTTATACCCTTACATAAGTAGCTTTCCGATAATCTTGTCAAACTGTGGTCCTATGTCTAACATATTGACACGTCAAACACGAACAGTTGACAGCTTGATAGACTGAGTTTAGAATGAAGCCAGACAAGTGCAGAAGGAGAATTAATAACTTCACAAAACATGTGCATTTTCAATTTCAGAAACATTTTTACACATGATTAAAACATTCTTAAACAATAAAAACCAAGAAACTGCCACCAAAATTATAGGGTAGCCAATTTATGGGCTGAGATGAAAAGCCGACTGGTCATGGCGTGTGCTTAGCAATCTAAATTAAGCAATTCAAAGTTGTTCAGTGAACGGATGAGTGGCTGCCCAGGTTCTATACTCGCCCAGGGTGGTTTCGTACACTATAGTGATACCTCCATTGGTTCAGTGACTCCTCTTAGAGGATTAGCCTTAACAGGGAGCCAGAATGTGGTTTTAAACTATTAATGACACCACAGCCAGAAATAATAATACAATACACTAAAATGTATAAATGTTTAATGTTTATAGTTAAAAATAACACAATTTTATTAAAAACTTTTACATGAAAAAGTTAAAAGTTAAAATCATGCCAATTGTTTCGGCTAACTGTTGCTGTAGTCATCATCAATGGTAAATTTACAAACGTACAAGCAGTTTATATAATCAGAGCCTATAATACACTAATTAAGTAATTAACTAAGTAAGTAATAATTAGTACTAATTAAGTACTTAACTAACTAAGTAAGTAATAATTAGACCAGTAAAGAAATTAAAACAGTAGCTTAAAGTTTATGTTAATTTTAACTTTTTAATGTAAAAGTTTTTAATAAAGCTGTGTTTTTTTTTAATTATAAATGTTATTATATGCCTGTAATAAAATTGCTTTTTAATATCCATTATGATGTTATAATTATTACATAATTAAAACACATATTTAAGAACACTAATTGTCAGCAAATTTCAATCAAATTTACACTCAGCATCATCATCAGCTTCAGCAACAACCTTTTCGTCCATGTTTACGACAACCTCCGGAACTTTTTGCACCTCTTAAGTTAATGTTTCAGTAAATGGATTATAGCTGGCCAATTTAGATGCAATTCTGACATGGTAGAATAGGTTTGTCAACCCATTTCAATTTGCCTGAGTTGGAATAAGTGATGCTGCGTGGCCCTAATGTGTTATTAAGTTGCAATATAAACCATTTTATATTATGCGTATCATATACGACTCATAAACGCCCCTAATTGATAATTGCATTCTCAGATGGAAGTAGCGCTAAGCACGCCATCTATAAATATCGCAATATTGTATCGCATTTGCCTTCATCTGAGAATTTAATTTAACAATTACCGGCGACGATTAATATCGATGCACGAAGACAAGGAGACGAAACCTTCGTCGTGTCAACCCACCTTGATTACTTAGACCTGTCAGCACTTCTCATTAACGCCTGTCCGCGATGTCTGCCACTTTAATTGCACGGTACTTGATGGAATTATCCCTGCTTCGGCGGTAATCATTCCATCCTGCAAGAGAGATGATTCGACTTGAGTCGACCGAATTTACGCAAACTGAAAGCATCTCGACTTGCATTAGATAAGTAACAAAAATTCCCGGGTTGTCGTAAACATGGACGAAAGGTTGTTGCTGAAGCTGATGATGATGCTGGTCATAAGTGATTTGAGGTACTGACAATTAGTGTTCTTAAATATGTGTTTTAATTATGTAATAATTATAACATCATAATGGATATTAAAAAGCAATTTTATTACAGGCATATAAGCAACATTTATAATTAAAAAAACACAACTTTATTAAAAACTTTTACATTAAAAAGTTAAAATTAACATAAACTTTAAGCTACTGTTTTAATTTCTTTACTGGTCTAATTATTACTTACTTAATTCAAATACTTAAGTGAACTAATTATTACTTACTTAGTTAATTACTTAATTAACATTATAGGCTCTGATTATATAAACTGCTATTGCGTTTGTAGAGTTTACCATTGATGACTGACAACAACAATTAGCAGAAATTAATTGTATGATTTTAACTTTTAACTTTTTAATGTAAAAGTT